>CP136880.1:6027500-6195000 GCA_033000465.1 Sciaenops ocellatus
GTTACCACGCGACATCAAGAGCTCATGGACTTCTTCAGAGCTTTGGTACTACATAAGGGTGATGATGACAATGACTGATGATGTCGATAATAATAATAGTCCTATTTATTTCAAATATTCCACTTTTAATAAAACTGTAGCATTTTTTTCTAAAATGAGAAACCCAGAAGTCTGATAACTGATGGTGGTTATGTCGATCATAATGACTTCATCAGTCTGCGCTGTGCATCCTCAATTTTCCACCTAATTGCACAGGCATTCTGTTATTAACATTTAGCTATCTGTTGATCTGCAACCCTGTTTATTAATAAGACCTCCAGATGTAAGACAACAGCACTGAAATGTGAAAATGGATTTGGCTACAAAATATTTTCACAACTTTTGAATGAAAAGATTTCGCATTCTTCCACTTCTGCACTGGCTAGTGAAAATCCAGTGACATTAACATCTCGATTCCTCCTCTGTTCCACTCAGCAACAGTACCTGAGGTCTGAAGAGGAGGGAAAAGAGGAAGTGACACTTCAACTGCTGCTGAATGTGTCTGCCCAGTGTGGGGTCTGCTTTCCTTGTACCCCTACTTCTTGCTCCTCTCTTCATCCTCAACTTACTGCCTCCTCCGTTCACTTAGTACACACAGTCAGAGATGACGCTTCAATAGAGGTAAAATACTGAATGATTTTAAATTCAGTTCAGTGATTCCTCACATGTCTGTATGTACATTAATAGTATTACTGGTCACTCCAATTGTTTCTCCTCCTCATACAGGCCGCAAATCAATCAGTTTCTAACATAATTTCAATAGGGGACAACATACACAGTCCTCCTGTGTAAAAATGCATTCAAAAGTTCAGCTGAAGCCAATGTGAGGAACAAATTGTGCAGTTTGTCCCTCATCAATTACATTAAATTTGCCTTAGAAAAGGATCCTTCTCTCGGCAGTATGAACAGGATGAATGATTGAAGTGACCTATAGTGTATTTAATATACATATGGGCATGTAAGTATTGGTTAAAGACAGACTTAAGTATATATACTTTCCTGCTCTAGTATTTGCTCTGTTCACTGCACAGTGTTGTTATACAGATACCCTCTCAATGTACTGCCATTGATTATATGTGTTTTACCCTTTACACTTACCCTTCATCTTATTATTTCCTTGAGATCCAAGAGGTGTGGGATGATGTGCGTCTCCAGCTGCGTCGCCACCTGCTGGACCGGCTGTCTTCCCGCAGCCCCGAGCATCCTGGACTTGGGCATATTTCCATTCTGTCCATCCCTGAACGGGTCCACTGTCTGCAGCAGCTGTTCTTTCTTTACCCTGAGTGTGAGGTGCTCACACATTACCAGGTGCAGTATAACAGTGTCAATACAATGATGAAAAATAGTTTTCTGCATGAATAAAATAACTAATAGTGTTTCTAAATTGTTAAATTCCAGACCCACACTTGCTTATTATTATGATACAGTAGCATACCAATTATTTTACACTGGTATATTATTTTGATTATTACTGCAGGGTCTGAGAGGCCAATCTGTGCTGGATCTTTTATTTACCCTGAGCTCAAGCCCAGGCGGGGAGACTGGCTTTGACAAACTGGCTGTAGGCTTCCGCTCTGTGGTTCCAGCTCTGACCCAAGCCATCACAGATGAGCTCCATGTCCTTTCAAGAGTAGCAGAACCACACACCATTCTGGGTTTTCTTAATGTGGCCTACCTCAGCACTGTGGCCCGAGAGCTGGCCTCCCTGATGGAGCGAGAATGTGAGATGGCCCTGAGGGACAACACAACGCTCAGCAGCAAGATTAAGAAATATTCAGCCAGGTCCCGGGCAACTGTAGGTAAGTGGCTCTTTTAAAATAGTTTATCCAATAGTTATTTTACACTTTCTTCTCAGTCTGTTTTCTTTCCACTTGTTCCTAGTCTGTGGTTAGTACTCTGAGTTTATTCAGATGTTCCTTACGGCTTTTTTCCCCCCACTGTTTCTGCCTTCTTTCCTCTCTCTTCTTATTGTTACCCAATAGAGGCTAACAATTTTCTCTCTCCCTTCTCTCCATTTTTACTTTTTTGTTACTTTCCAACTGGGGTGTGTAGTGATCTGAGCCACAGCCAAGGCCTCTGTAAGAGATTGTCAGTAACTGCTGTTTCCATTGTAATTGCTTTCTGTTTACTGCCCTCTTTTCTTGTCTGACTCACTTTCCTCTTTACCAACAAAAAGAGAAGAGCAGCATTTTCAGAGCCAAGGCTTCATTTGAAACTATTTCTAAACACTGTTTACCACATAGTTTATCTACAACTGCGATGAGCTATAATGCCAAGAAACATCTGTGTCATACACAAGGTCTGTTGACAGCATGTTTACATCAGAATTAATTCAGCTTCACCTTGAGTCTAAGGCTATATGTATGGTGTCATTTTGGAGAATGGTTTGTCTTCTTTACAGGAATTCAATTTAAAAAAAAAAACATAAATAAAATAAAGGTGATTAAAACATAACAAGAGCAGAGCAGCAGCAGCACCTTCACACAATCTCATGACCTTACAGTGGAGAAATTGATTAATCCTAACCTCCCTCCCAGTCATGTTGAGAACAAGGGGGTTGAGAGAGAATTGGTGTGTGCAGTGAGAGCAAGGCTGAACACAGTGTCTCGACCTTGTTACACAGTGGGTTGGATATTTGAGAGGAAAAAGGATATGTAGAAGTACTTTTAATACGCACAAATGTGGAATGTGTCACTGTGATGGATCTGGCAGTGATGTTATACATTGAGACAAGAGAAGAGCACAGACCTTCACATGCCGTGTCACTTTTGATACTTAATTTCCCCCATATTCTCTTTGGTTGTTTCATATTGGCCTATTTACAGCTTGCTGAAGGTAAAGATTCACAATAAAAAAAGCAAAAAAGTGTGTGAGCCATTGTTTACTTTTTCAAAAATGGTGCACATGTCAGCTTCCCTGAGGAACGGGGAGAAGAGTGCTTTTACATCTGCCATTCTTCGATAAACACACCACCAGCCTTGTGTCTTTTTCTCCCTCTCTCCCTCCCTCCATCTCTCTCTTCCCATCTCCCTCTCTGGTTTTTACTTTCCCTCTCCTTAAATGTGAGATGAGAGGAGGCAGCCAGGATAATTGGCCATGCGTCAGTTGGGCTGTTTGATCACGTAACGCGGCGGAGGCTACACACCTACGTGCCGCTCAACAAACCGTCAAATGTAGCACCGGAGGCAGAACACGGCTCCAAAGGGAGCGGGGGACCCGTGCTGTGTAATGATGGTAAAATGGAGCAGTTTTGCCTGTGCTGGTTTTATGTGTGTGTGCGTGTGTGTGTGTTTGTTTGACTATCAGCTGCAACACAGCTTTGAGGGCTACAACTGGGATTACATTTTTGTGTTGTTCATGTTTTAAGTCAACCCCCCCCCCTTCCAAAAAAAGCTCAAGAACCCACATATCCACCACCCAAACGCCTGTGGCTCCTTAAGAGCCAAAGCTTGAACATTAATGCATAATCTGCTTTCACACTTTACTGTCTATACTGTATGCTACGCCCATAATTGTCAAGACAATTATGACAGTGGTTCGAAAAAAAAAGTGAATCTATTTTCATAATCATCCAATGACTCCTTAGATCTCACCTTCCTTCCCTGCTGTGTTATTGTTTATTCCTACAGTAGAGGCAGGCGGTAGGTATATTTTGATAAGAGCCATGCCTGGGAGACTCTGCAGGCTCCCAGGGGAGCAGCGCTGTCTGTAGCATCAGCCACTGTCAAACCACTGAACCATTTAACAGCGTTCACGGCGAGATCTGCCTCCTCTTTTAACCCTACCGACTCAAAGGCAGGCTCTGACATTGTACCTAGACAGATGTGAAGGGTCTCAGCCCTCTTTTTTTTTCTTCCTCTGCACCCCCTCCTTTCCCTTTTCTCCATCTCCCCAGCGTACATTTCCTCTCCCTTTTTCTTTTCTTGTCTTTTCCCATTTTCCTGTAGTTTTCCAAGTGTAATGGGGTGAGCAGTGAGACTGGGGAGTGCGCTAGATAGGTTGGCTGGTCAGGAACAATACAGGCTTTAAACCTTACTAACACACCTCAGTGAGTCTGCAGGGGAGTGGGTGGGCCAAGCTTGCATGTGCATGTCACTGTATGTGTGAGTTTGTGTGTGCTGGATTTCGCCAAAATAATGCAGATACTGCAACGTAGATTTTTTTTTTTCAGTGTTAGAGTTATAATGGGATATAAAGGTTACAGTTGAAATACTTTAAATCAATCATCTAACTTCTCCACAGTGAAAGCTGCATTAGAGCAAATTTCTCAATAATGGAATAAAATTGCACCCTTGAAATTTAGTTATTGCTTCAAATTTTAGTGACCAGAATTTGCATAACCCAAAGAAACAGCAAAAAATTGTTACGTGGCAGTTTTACTGTGTTTTTACATTTTATTTTTCACGCTGATGTATGCGTGTGTGTGCGTGTGTGTGTGTATGTGTGTGTGTGTGTGTGTGTGTGTGTGTGTGTGTGTGTGTGTGTGTGTGTGTGTGTGTGTGTGTGTGTGTAGGTGGTCATGTATGTGTGCATGTGTGTTTTCAGTCACCTTTGAACATATGTCATATGAACACGTCTCCCCATCTGTGTGTGTGTGTGTGTGTGTGTGTGTGTGTGTGTGTGTGTGTGCGTACTAATTGCTGGCTTACTTAGAAAATCATGTGATCAAGAGTCATTTTAACCTCCCCTTTAAAAATGCATCATTAAATTACCATATGGCATAAGTAATTTTTCAGGCGTATGCATATTAGACCCGTGTTTTCGTAGAACATCAAAAGCTTTCACTCCAACTTCTATGCATACACGCATACAATTTATTCCCTAACAATCGACAACAGAGGTGAAGTCCCAGGTTGTGAAATTCTGTGCAAACACTGTGCAACCTCATTTTGATAGCGCTTTTTTGAATTCCACTTCCACTAATTTCCCCATATGTTACATTGGCAGCTCCCTATAGATAAAAAAGAATTGAGTTAGAACATGTATAGCAAGCACATTCACCCCTCGCCGCTCCCCTCCCCCCCCTCGCCCTTTCTGGCTCTTTGAACTCTTTCTCGGAGAAAGCACAGCAGCCTATTCAGCGGGGAGAGAGGTTCTGTAGTGACGCGAGATAGCTAGGCTGCGGCTCCGTCTGCCATTGGAGGTGCTTGTGGGGATTGAGGCTACTTGGGAATGGCGTTTGTTAATATTTATTAAGAGCAGCTCCTCACTAGATCATATCTCTGCCTGAGTTTATACACACTGTCAGCCAGGGATGTGCACCCGCATGCTGCCATGTAATTATGGGCTAGGTAAGGGGGTTTGTGTGTGTGTGTGTCAGTGTAGACGTGACACATATAGACACATATAGACTATGTGTTTGCGCGATGCTTCTAGTTTATGGATGATGCTTTTTTATGCCGCTCGCTTCCTGTCCTTGTAGATGATGAGAGGGTCTTGTTTAAGAAAGTTACCACACCGAGCAACTGGTTGTCTACTAATCTTAATGAGAAGAGCTGAGTCTTTACTCTCCGGTTGTGTTTACGTGTGTCTGTGTTCATTTTCTCTAAATCATGGCTCCAATGAAATCACAGAGAAGAATGTTTCACGGCCCTTGAGAATGTGTATTATGCTTGCCATTTATTTTTTTTCCCCATTTCCTCGGAGTGGTCACAATGGCTTTTGTGTATCACTCTTGAAAAGCTCAAGGATATGAACATTTTCCTGGCACCTTCTATTGAGAAAGCACAGACAAAAATGGCTGGCTTATTGAGAGCAGCCAGCACTTCGTGATGAAGAGTCAGTGTGATTCGCCGAGGGCTTGAAAACAATAATGTGAACAAGGGCACTAAACAAGTCTGTTTTAATGAAATGCTCCCATCAAGACAATACATTCCTCTGTGTTGTTCATCCAGGCTGCTCGGTTCAAGTATGCGGAGGAAGCCAGAGAAATCTTAACCCCTATCTCACTGTCAGTTCAATATTTACCACAAAGAGAGCCAGACACAAAGAGGAGGACAGAAAAACAAACCAAAAGCAGAGGAAAGTATGTCACCACCAAAAACACCACCATCACAACTCCACCTCCTCCTTAGTAAGGCGACTTAATTGAGATATCAAATATTGCTACTTTCCCCTTCTGTGAAGGGCAGGTGACCCCTGGTATGGCCTGGTTGGACAGCACCCAGGGAAAGGGCCACAAGAGACCATGGCTTGTGTGGTTTGTGTGCTTGTATGTGTGCGTGGATGTGTCAGAGTGAATCACAGCAGGAGGCCTCCCATAATAACGCTGTCTGAGTGAGCAGTGGGCCGCAACTGACGAAGAGGACCCCATCTGTCACAGAGCCTAGCGGGCGGTCCACAGTGGCTCATAGCCTCGCTACGTACACACACATACATGCACGGACGTACCCCAAAGCACCCGCATGACCCTGCTTGACACCCTGTGAACACACAAGAAGTCATGGGTACACAGAAAACTCAGGGACAGAAAGAAACACATAGAAGTGCTCAATAACCATACTGTTATGCCCCAAGAGCAAACCCCTATGATAAGAATGAAGCTGTGCACAAATACACACAGGCACACACACACACACACACACAATTGGGATGGATCAGCCCATTTTGATGTAAGTCCTTGGTGTTATGTTGGTTAACATCTGTTTCAGTGAGGATCCCAGACATCTTACTAAGAAAAGTGCATTCAGTAGTGGCCACTGCAGTAGAAACTTTCTGGAGAGTTTTGTTAAGTCATATCTTTTACTTGTCGCTTTGTTTTCACTGCTGCGGCTACTTCTTTCACAGTTTTATTGTTTTAAATAGTTTAAATTGTTTTAATGGATGTTTTGTGTGTTTGTGTGTGTGTGCATTGTTGAGTTTGGACTGTTAATTTTGTTACAGTCCAAGTTGTTGTTTGGAACTCTTTTAAGTTGTGTTCTTTTCCTAGGACAAGAGATATTTTGTTTCAGTTTTTGTCTTCAACCAGGCCACTATGCCCTGTAGAGTTCCACTAGTGTCAATACTTGGCCCACTTCTACTCAGTACTGTTCAGATTTTGTTCAGATTTTAACAAGAAAGAAGAATGTTTACCAAGAAAAAAAACCGCAATGACACTTTTTGTTAATTGTACGTATTAACTTCAATGAGTTAATAAACTTCAATAAGACAAAACACACACAGAGAAAAGTGGAAAATAGTGTGCATACATTCATTCCCTGTCCTTGGAAACATAGAGTCACACCAGAGATGTGGGTGTTATTCTGGACTGATTCACACCCAGAAGTCAAAAAGCTGATTCATTCTTTATTTATCCAGCTGGTTAGATCTGACTCAACATGTCCAAAATCAGCTTCCAGGATCAATTAAATTACTTTGCACTATTCACTAACTTTTTTTACATGTTGAATTATGTATTAGGCATTTTATGCAATTTGTAAAGCAAGTTGTCCGTTGTTTAAGACGTGCTAAAATTGCCATGCTTTCTGAAATTCATTCATTATCTCTCTGGTTCTAATAAAACCAAATGCTTACATCACCTGTAGAGGGTGTTGTACAACAAACACATCTGTGCAAACACAGAAAGCTCATCTTCACATATTGAGATTACATGATAAGGAACAGGAGACCAGTTGGGTAGTGTGGTACGAGAGAGTCAGACCACCCCTCTGATGGTCTGATTTACACTACAGAGAGGCAGAATGAGGGAAAGAGAGGAAAATGAGGGACAGAGGATGAGAGAGGGAGAGATGCTGTGCTGGAGAGAAATTAAATCAGTGGCTAAATTATTGCATGATTGCCCATTCCCCAAAGACTTGGGCATCATTTGGTAGAAAGTGTCTAATAATTGGTTTTCGGCCATGTCAGACACATGCAATTCCCCCTACTAATGGCTCTGTTTGGAAGAACTGGGCCTCCTGGGTCAGAGAAGGACAGAAAATAGCCAGACGGCAAAAAGCACCCTACGCCCTTCTCCTTTTTTTTTCTCTCTCTCAGATAAATGAGGGAACGAGAAAGAGAGACACAGAGAAGGGGAGAGAGATGGCAAGAAGGAGAGAGTGTGTATGTGAGCGAAGAGGAAATGAAGTGGCAATAAGTGCAGCCAAAGGGGAAATGCTCTTCACCGTGAGTTTAATACATCAGACTGGGGATTTGGCAGCCCGCCACACAGCAATTGTTTACCTTTTTGCTCACTGGCTGCATCTGTTCTGTTTTGTAAACGGCACTAAACTATTCGCCCGTAAACACCGGAATCAATAACAACTGCTAAGGGAATTCCCTTATCCCGCCCCTCCCTCTCTTTCCCTCCCTCTCTTCCCCATGTTTTCATCCCTAACCACCACCCCTTTCCCTTCCCCTAGATCTCCTCCTCTCTCCCCTCTCTCTCTCTCTCTCTCACACTGTTCCCTGCCAGTCAAGAACAGAGTGTGTGTGTGTGTGTGTGTGTGTGTGTGTGTGTGTGTGTGTGTGTGTGTGTGTGTGTGTGTGTGTGTTTGCGAGAGCAAGTGAGTGTGCTGTGGAGCTGATGGTGGAACCCACAGGAGAGACAGACAAGGAGAAGACTGATGGCTCGCCAAAAATACCTGCTCTGTTTGTTTTTTCCTTTTGTGTTACATTGTTGTCATTGTTAAAAGCTACAAACTGAAACTGGCCACCGTAGACTTGCAGAGTTTGGTATTTCCAGACATTTTTTTTACAATATTCTTGCTCCATGTCAAACATAAAATACCATCTTCTCCTCTCACACTGTTTTCTATTTCACACCTTTTGTTGCATGACATATTTCTTGACATATACTTGTTTGCTTTGAGGGCTTCTGATAAGGTGCATACTGCTTTTATGGTTATCACAGTAATAAAGCTAACCATTGATTTTCTTTTTGTTTATAAGAACATCCTCCACACAATAATGTCATATGGAGGAGCTCTTATATAAACATATCATTTTCGCCCCTGCTTTCAGCACCGGCTTTCAGCACCAGCCCTCCCTTATTGATTCTCAGTACATTGACCTTTGGTTGAACTCTTCTGCATGCTAGTGCCCTTCCACATTCTACTCTATGAGACATGCTATGCACTATGCTATATGACACACCTGGGTGCTTTTAAGCACACCCTCTCTATCAAGCGGCTATGAGAGCCTCCATTTGGCCTCACTGTTGTGACAAAGGTATAATGAGGTTTAGATGGCTGTGTACTAGACTGCTATGGCTATAGGGCTATTTGGCTAGGGAGACGACTATAAATACCCATATAGCCGGGGTGGCATAGCTCGATGAGAGGCTGAGGTAGAGCAGTGCTAAACATCAAGGTCATGTGCGACTACTTAGAGTGTGACTTAGTGAGCAAGTGAAACAGTTATAGGGTCACATGTTGAAGGAATAAATGGAATGAACGGTTAGGAATGAGAAAGACAGAGATGATGCCTTGGAAAAGGTGATGCTCCAGATGAAGTGATGGTTAATGGGTGCTCAGACGAACGCCCAACAGAGGGTGCAGTGTGGAGGGTTTGCAGTGAAAGCTTTTTAGAGAATCCAGCGACTCTCTCCCTCTAATGCGTCCCTGTCTCATCTGGTTTAGATTGTTTACTCTTGAGTTGTTGACAGCTTTAGTTTGCCCCTGCGTTGAGGCACGGGAAGCTCTGTTGATTTGGTGGTGACTTCAGAAATAGACATGATTGTTGGAGCGTGTGTGAATGTGCAAGCTGGAGAACGAGGCTGGCACGTGGGTGTCAGCCAGGTCACGCATGTACACATGCAGCACCAGGTAGTCTCTCTAGCACAGACTCCCAATGGACCCCATTACAGAGGAGCTGCCGAGCTGCGGACCCATGCAGCTTAATTACACATACACACAATGCAGGCACATACGAGTCAAACACACGGCAAATAATTACACAGTTATTCACATGTGATTTCATACACGCATGCACACACACTCGCGAATAAATACATGTATACACTTGGACTCGTAAACACAAACAAACTTGAGGTCAGAATATATTCCATGGTGACCACAGAGTCTGGATGCAGTGTGGCAATTATCCTGCAAGACTGACATGTGCAAATGTGTGTGAAAGTCTCTTCTACAAATCAAGTTATTCATAATGGCCTGCATTACATGCACATAAACACACGTGTGCCCACCCGACAGACACAAACCACACAACAACTCATCAACTCTCTCATAAACACTCGTGTAAACATACACACATGCCTACACAGAGAGAGAGTCAAACCTCATGCATGATTAAACTGGGCATCCTTGGGGACAGTGTGTTGTCATATTGTCAGATTTTGTTTAACAATATAGCAAAATTACATTAGGATCCAGAGGCAATAATGTTCCAATTATTGGAAAAGGGCCCCCCTCTTCTTCTTTCCCTTCTCAACGCTCAATCATCTCCGTGCTTTCAGAGTCAAGGCTAATACTGAGCTCATCCATTCCCAAATGCCTTTGCAGTGGAGGAGCTCATTTAAGCGGACACACAAAAGTATTTGTGCATGTGTCTGGGAGTATGGCAACGCATCTCCCAGCCGCCCATTCTCCAGCTTAATGCGGAACATCCCCCGGGTGATGGCTTTGGCAGCCTCCAAAATGGGAAATCCATATTTGCCGAGGGGGTCATCGGCGGGTTAGGGGGAGAAAAGTTTTGTGCCGAGAAAGAAGGATGTGCATGTGTGACTTCTCAGGGAGCAAAGTTTTGCATATTTTTTCACTGACTCTTTGTTTATGCTGTGTATTGGGAAATCATGAATGGGTCGATATTTATAAGAGGTGCCGTGCAAGGCAAGAACTTGCGGAGGGGGGTGTTTTCTGATGAGTGCATAGAGGTTCGGAGGTTTGGAGGTTCAGTTGAAAACCTGTTTTCATGAAACTGTTTATTACTTTACCGAACTGTAAACTGTAATTCAGGTCGCACTCTATCTATCTGTCAGTCATACATTAACAAGCTTATGGGCTGTTTATTTTTCCTCTTTTGCTTTCTTTTTCACCCCTTCACAGCGCCGATGGAGCTTCCCATGAAAAATAGGAGCTTCAGTTTGACCTCCCACCAGCTGAGGGCGTTAACCCAGCTGGCCTGCACCCTGCTGGGGTTTGAGAGAATTGTGAAGGAGCTGGTCACGAATATGACCTTCATTGATTGTACTGGAGAGACTCCGTGTGTAAAAGGTATGACTTCATCCCCTAAAAAAACACACATGTGTATTCATGTTAGTCATGTTATCAGAGTTGTATCGACTTCCGAGAGACCACTGAGGTCATGTGACTTTGAGAAATCTTAGTAACCTGAGGTGCAGTTGACATTTTAGGATTTACTTTAAAGCCTGATTCGATGTTCTTTAGTTCAGATATCATTAAAATTCACCCTTTTTAAGGCTGAAAATATTAAAATATATTCAGTGTTTCTCCAAAAGATTTGTTTTGCCTGACAGTGTGAAGAAGGTTCAGAAGCAGCATTTAGCCCACCATAATGAGTAAATAAAATGTGAAATTATTTGTAAATTCAGACTTTTTCTGAGAGTTGTGAGGTGGAGGGAGTTGCACTCGTGACCTCCGTATTTCTAAAATTCTGGCTACAGCCGTGCATGTGTGCCACTCCTCCAGGCATAAACAGCCCAGTTACACCCCCCCCCTCCCCACACACACACACACACACACAAACACACACACACACACACACACACACACATACACATACACACATTGTTGCGTGTTGTAGCATGAAGTCTGAGTTGTGTCTGAAGAAATGTTATTTTAGTAGGGAATTATCACGGGTGTTATATAAGCCTTTAGTATCATTTTCCTCTCTCCCCTTTGAACTGCCGCTGCAGAGATGTTAAATGAAAGCTTTTGGTGCATGGAGTAATTTCCATAAAGGTTACATTTACAAAAACAAGACTTGCAGAAAGGCTCAATTTACAGAGAGGTAAACAGCCTTTAAAGGGCAGTTATCCAAATCATTAATTCCAGGCAATCAAACGGCTTAATTACCAGAAATTCATCAGATGGGCTTAAAGGTCAAAAAGTGATGCGCTTGCTGCTTCCTCCTTCTTCCATTCCGTGCGGTCTTGTTCGGCTAAATTGCCTCGCCTGGGGTCTCACTCTTCGCCTTCTGATTAGGAGACTGTGGCCTTGATGTTCACGCATTTTAATTGCAACCCAGCCCAACATCCTGTACGCTTGTCTTCGCGTCACCCTCCTACACTCAACAGTCTCCCCACACATCCACACAATCTCCCCTCGTGGAATTACCCCATATATGTTTGATGCTATCTGGGATCAAATCAAATCTAAGCCTCAAATTTAGACTCATAAAGTCATTTCCATTAGCATTTATTGCCTTTTTCTGCTCCCTCTGAGGCATGTACAGTTATACTCCGGCCACTGTGCCTCATTTTGGCTTGTGGGGGCGAGATGAGAGCAATGTGACCCATATTTGGCTCTTAGTTATATACAGCTGCTTTCAAGTTACCACACTTGGCATTCAGTGAGGCTTTTAACACATAATAACATACAGTATGTTATGAGTGATATGGAAATAGTCATGCTAAATAATGCATAGATGTGAAAGAAGCTACCACCACATAGCTTTTCATTTTTTAATTGGCATATCTCATGATATCTCATTTCACTGACAAGATTTGAGAGCTTGACTAGTTACTGTTTAATGTCTTTAAGGTTGTATTACATGATGTCTGCATTACAAAATGTATTGGTCATTTAGGTATCTTGAAAAAGAGTAGAGAGGATTCACACATGACAACAGATGGCAAGAAATCCACAGCTGAAGCATTCCTCCACACACCAGAGGTGAGACTTTTTTGCATTTTTCCTTTGTGAGGAAGGCTTTTAATATTTTTCCATAGTTGCAAAGATAGTAAAGAAGTTTGCTTGTGCAGCAGTGAAGTACTGCAGATGATATATTCCCTTCAGGATTTGAACATTAATTAATTTTTGGCTCATTTCCTCTTTTACAGGGGCAGGTTTTGGAGTTTGATTGGAGGTCAGCATTTATCGGGCTGGTCCCTCACATAGCACACTGTGTTAAAGTGGTGCTGGATGATGCTTGTGCCAAGAGTCTACAGCAGGAAGAGGCCTTACATTCTTCAGGACACACCAGCGTTGAGCTGAGCGGCACTACTAGACACACCACTAGCAACGAACAGCTTAGAGAAGATTCCTTCTACACCTACTCAGAGAGAGAGACTCCCAAAATGATTGCCAAGGTACTTGTGGATTTTGAGTAGGATTGTCTAACAACTGGATTGTCAGAAGTGGTTTAACGATAACAGATACTGATAACCTGATCCGGACAACCAATAATATGAACGCAATAATTTCAGGAAGCAGCAAAAGCACTTTCAGGTATCCTTTGCTTCTGTTCAGTGTTGTCTTCACTCTCTTTGTATGATTCCTCGACTAAAACTGGGCAAAAACTCAGCTGATAAATCATCAAAGTGCAGATTTAAGCAAAACATTCTGGTCACACTGGTCTCTTAAAATTTGCTCCCTAGAAAGAAAGCCACATATTTCTTGTCAGCAAGAGTTTGCAAAGCTTGTTAACCCACGACTCAGCAACAACGTCAGAGCAAATGCAAAACTGTTTCTCTAGATCTCTGGATTTAGTTATTATTTAGTTTTGCTTTCATTTTCATTTCTTCCTTTCTGATTTGAGGTAATATTCAAGTTAGCTGCGTAAATGAGTTGACAGAAAACTATAGGGCTTTATCAAGTTGTGTTCAAGTGCACACTAATAATCTGATTTTGACCAGCAATTAGAGTAAGCTGTTGATTAATCTGTTTAAATTGTGTGATTAGGGTACTATATCCTTCATATTCTTTTCTCCGTGGTATGGGGTGGAGATTACTTAATTAAGATGCCTCCTCCACATTATTTTACAGCATTAAATTTCATGCCTCAACCCCTATATTTCTCTCATGTTGTTATCACTGAATTACCTTGTGACTTTCTGCCACTATTAAAATAAAATTGTGCTTTAAGCAGTTCTTTTCACAGTGCCCACAGATAGTAAAAATGCCCAAAGATGCTTTATGTGCTAAAGAAAGACACACCATTCTGTAAATGGCCACTAGCACAGCTGGAAGCACACAAGGTCTGTAGCCTGGAGAGTATTTATAAGTGATGAAACATGAAAGTGACAGTGAAGTGTCTTACTAGAGCTGTGTGATCGTCTTTGGAGTGCATCATCAGATGTGTGTTATCTGTGTTGTTAGAAACATTATGTTACAAAACTCTGATAGCGAGGATTAAGGATTTTGCCTCACTTCAATGCTCTGCAACAAAGCAACTAAATTTGGTGTGCTCCGTGGGTCTTAATACAGATTTGGGTAACCCACATGAGTGTGTTATGTGTTGGAGAAAATGTTTTATTTTCATTTCTTAAGATACTCAATCAAAATTTCTGAAAGAATAACTCTGCACATACAGTGCAAGGACTGTGGTTGTTAACAAGCCAAGTCTTTATTTTTCAGTCTCTATTTAAGATTTGAAATTTTAAAGAAACAGGATGCAAGCCCTGAGGGGAAAGTGAGAAACAAAAAGTCTGGTGAAAAAAAGTTTTGGCAGGTGAATTCTTTTATAGGTCAGGATTTTTCAAGTGCTTGTTGTGATGCTTATTCAGGCCACAAGACACTGAAGTGCACCTCTACCCTGTTTTCTCAATAGGACTGAGCTTTAGTTTCTCCATGCACTCTAAACACAAGATAAATCTAATGTGTTAGCAAGTTACATCACTGTCATTTATTTCAGTGCTAAAAGTCACCAGGAAAACAAAACATGAATGCTTTAAAGGAGCAGTGCATAGGCAGCTCTATTTACAGAATATGACAGAAATGGAATATAATACGTAAATGTTTTCATTAGTGTATAATCACCTGAAAATTAGAATTATTATATTTTTGTTAGACAGACCTTTTATATCTACAGATGCTGCTGGTCCTCTCCCACAGAGTCTGCCATGTTTCTATAGTAGCCCAGAACAGACAAACTAACACTGGCTCTAGATGGGACGTTATGTGTTTTTTAGCAGTTTCGCAGCCACCTTATTTCCTTCTTCACGCTTAGAAAGCTCGCAATTACAAACTACACTGCACGATGCCAATAAATGCTATACACTGGTCCTTTAAGCCCTATTTAGAACATGGGGTAGAGGTGCTCTTTAGCATCTTGTGAAAACCTGTTTTCACAGATCAAAGGAAAAGTAATTTGGAAAAATTGTTTAATCTGGTCAAAAGTCTGGTCACATAATAAAGAAAACCATTTCGATCAGGCTTAGAAAAGGGATAAGTTGAATGTTTTTTTAAAATTCTGAATATTGCATCAGTTAAAATCCCTACTGGTCTGTCACTAATATAGAAAGTTCTGTGTTATTCACATCTGGAGTCATTTATAACATTTGTAATATATAGTTTCAGTTTTTGTTGGTACTATCAGCCACTGTTTTTCTCCACCACACACAATTTATCACGTTCTACTTCTCTGTGAAACTCAGCTGTTGAAATCCTAACACCTCTTGCCCCCATACATAACTGAAACACACACACACACACACACACACATGCACACACACACTGGTCTAATACATTAATTGTGTCTACAGTTAACCTACATATAAGACTCCAACCTGTCACTCCTCTCCCAGTGCATGAGCATGTTTTGCCATACACACCCCTGTCCCTGTTCTGTTCATCCTCCTTTATTACTACCTGGCTGAACAATGCAGGTCTACACACATCACCCAGCCCCAGGGAGATTAATGGTTTTTGTAGCCCTAGCGGAAAGCACCTTCGATAATAGAGAGCCCAAATGATTTGGGCCTGACACAGTTGACACCCTGGATCAGAAAGGGCCTTGAGAAGAAGTCATCAGTATTACTTGAGGACTCTAAGGACAAAAGAGAGAAGGGGGGGGGGGGGGGGAACCAAGCACCAGTATGGGTGATATTATGAGGGTGTGTAGAGAAAGGTGTTGAATAGGGGAAGGTGCAGGGTATACAGATGATAGAGGGATGTATCACAAAGGCAGAGATGCTTGGGTAGAGAGCAGGATAAAGAAGGGATAGTGTTAGAGAAGGGATGAGAAGAGGGGGCCTGGGAAATGGCAGAGAGAGGTGAAGTAGACACCAGAGATTGACTTTTCTCAGGAGGAAGACCAAATGATGTGAGACCAGGCTTAGTGTCAAACTCTACAAAGGTTCTCCAGTGTTGGGGGCTGGACTGCCATATACTTACTTCCATTTAAAATCTCACTATGCTGTTTTTTTCTTTCTCTTCTCTTCATTTTACCATTGCTGAACAACTTTTCCTCCTGAAACTCGCTGAAACTTTCACTAACTCGCAGTCCACCATCTTCCTCTAACTCGTCTGCTTCCCACTACTCTACACTGCACACTGTACAGACTCTTATCATTACTGCCTTACTTCTCTCCTTTTCTCTTCTCTCCTCCTCCTCCTCCTCCTCCTCCTCCTCACCCTCCCCTTCCTCTAGCCCTTTTACACTGACAGTATTTGTGGCTCTCATTGCTAACGAGAGTCAGAATTTGTCTGTGCTCAGGACCTGTACAACATATTTATGTGTAGGTCAACGCTTCAAAGATGAGAGGCTTTCAACCCAAAGGTTATACATGCATGCATTTGCATTGAAAAGCACCGAGCTAGACAGACATCCAAGACGAGACCGTTAGATATTATATATATATTTTTTCCCCCGTCCTTTTTTGACACATGCCCTAGTGTTTGAGCAGAGAGCAAATTACTATACAAGACATAAGCATGAAATATAGCCGGTTCAAAGGCATTATGATGGATCAATATTTCACACATTTATATTCATATGTTCATACCTCAATCCTCACTTTTTTTTCACTTGAACCCACTTCACTGTCTGTAGTACCATACATATGCAGGTTGCGATGATACCGTTCATCCATCAGAGTACTTTAGGTAGTGTACTTTTTTTTTTATTGGCAGTCCGTTGTGCGCTGAATGCCAAATACCCTCCGTTCAACAGCTGGAACTCGCCCTCCTGTCAGAACCTGGGTCTGAGCTTCCCTTGTTTGGGTGGGCCCTTCTAACTCAAATACTAGCTCTCTATTATAGCAACAGAAGTGCCTTTTCTGTATTCAGACTTCACAGAAACCTTCACCTGCATGTTCAGCCCTCCACTTGTCTGTCTACTCCATATTCTCTGCACACAAACAGGCCTTCCTAGCACTTAAAAACCTTATACAATCTCTTTCACCTTGCTGCAATAGTCCTGGTGGGATTCCAGGCTTTGATCTTAGCTAGTTAAGGTTTCAGTCTGACTTCAGTGTGGACGCATGCGTGTGGTTGTGATGATGACTGTGTGTGTGTTTGTGTTCGTGCAAATGCTACATGTTTGTATGAGATGCTTCTCCGGGGCCTCTCCATCACCGTGGTAATGCTGAGTGTTGTGTCTGCCTCTGCTTTCTTTCTCTCAAAGCTAAGCTCCTAATGACTACACGCAGTCAGATATTGACTTAATTGTCTAAACGGCCATTGTTCCCAGGCCTTTTAACCCCACTGGAAGCTTTTAAGGAGAAAATTGTGTAAAGAGATTGTGAGATTGTCAATTGTGTACACACGCTGCAGCCGTGATCTGACAGAATGTCGAACTTCCCAGTCAACCCCTACAGTAAGTCAAATAATAGAGTGTGTGGCTCTATAAGCAAGTAATACATGATATGATTGATTGAATAAACTGGCACAGAGTTTTCTGAGTTATGGTGATTTTTTTCCTGCTGGCTTGGCAACTCTAGGGAATATGGGAAATATGCTTTGTTTTAAGGCTTTTTAAGAATCTGCCTGACTCATAACTCACATCTATAGGTGTATAAATTTGGAGGTGAACTCACACACATATGTGACTCCTTGGCACCTGCCTGATCATCTTTCACTGTACTCAATGTGATGTCAATAGGAAGCACATGAGGTAGTCGAGGCACTGATGTCGAGGTGTGTGCGCATATGTCTTGGCGTGCGTCTTGGTCTCTGCAGTAATAGGTACATGATGCTTTTTTGTGTGTGCAGATTACATATTAAACTACATACACTATAATATGCATGCTGTGCATTTATTTTATGCATGATTTGGTAACCAGCATAACACCTTCCTAACGCACACACATATCCCTTATGTCATCAAGAGAGCGTACTGTCAGCTATGCCGATTGACACAATGCAATCATTATATTCATTAAAAACATTAAAGATTCGCTTGAAGTAAATACCAGCAGTAATACCAGCAGACTCCTTATCTGTGTCACACCAAGCACACACTCAACTATTTTAAAGCCCCTTGATCAGCCAGTCTCCCAGCCCCTGGAGAGGGGAAGGTGTAGGCAGCCCTGTCCCTATAGGCCTTTCTCCAGGACAAATGTGGATAAATGAGATAACTCCTGCTTGTTGCTCTGGCAGTTTATAGAATAGGCTGTAGGTCTTTTACATTGCTGAAACAGCTCTCTCTCTCCTTCCCTCTCTCTCACTCTCACCTTTGCCTGACCTTTTCTTTTCTTACAGCATATCTGACTCCCCCACCTCTTCCTACTGTATGTACTGTAACATTTCTGTTTGAATGCGGTTAACATGATTGCATGCTGTTACAGAATTAGACAAGTGCTGATGTCATATCCTCAGAAGTAAAGGTTTTATTTGACCTGATACCAATTATGCATGTTCAGCAGCAAACTTTATGTGGAGGGCATGTCTTCAGACATCTGTATTCTACATTTGCACTGATGTTTGCTTTTCAGCTCGCACAATGTTAGATAAAAATGCATGTGTAATACCCACATGCTCAGTCTTGAATCCTTGTCATTCTGATGACTACCCAAAACGTTCCATTATTTATATCTAATGAGGTCTCTTTCTACTGTTTTTCTCTCACTGACAGATTTTCCCTCTGTTATTGAGATCATCTTGTCTTGTCTTTGCCTTCTCTTTCCCCTCAGTTCTGTGGAGCAATCATGACTGAGCTGGATGCTTTACTACCCTTGGCAGCAGCCTGCAGAGACAGCTCTCTCCTGGAGGTGCGATCAAGCTTTGTGGAGGCATGTGGCAGGGCAGCGTTTGCCATGCTGGGCCGTTTGCAGGAGAGGGCCCTGGAGGTTCCATCCTCTGCACCCCTCAAGAACCTGCCTGCTCTGCTGGCCACGTGCATTTATTTGCACCAGCGACTGGAGCACTACCATGCCAGGCTGAAAGATTCAAATACTACTGCAGCTAAAGTGTAAGGAAAGGGTGTGTGTGTTTGTGCTACTTGATTGAATGTTGGCAGCATTAATCAACAGAAACCTGAAGACGGGTCAATCATAATCCCAGTAACAATACATATACAACAGCAATACAACAACAATGTAAAAACCCACAGATGTGACCGTAGAAGGCTATTTCAGAATGATCAGACAGGCAACAAACTCCAGGACCTTCCAGATTTGAATGTTACTGAGTTCAAAGCATGAACGTAAGTGTGATCGGCAGGACGACAGCACACATCACAGATGTAGTGTCGAAACCCGAACCCTCACACAGCTGCAACATTCTTGTACCTTGCACACATCCTTTGCCTTGTTTCCAACATTACCTATTGTTCCACGTCTTCAACATCACTCAATCATCTCAAAACCGCTGTTAATTAATAAACAATAAGCTAATCAGACAGCTAACTAACTGCCTGCTCAACAAGAACTGAATTGCATTACAAATAATTGTACCACAGACTGAATCAGTGTATCGCAACCCTGGTATTTATTACCATATGATTTTTGACTACCATTCTAATCATATTGTAGATATTTATTAAGTAAACATGAAGGAAGAAGGAATGGATCAAAGCGATTCCTGCCTACAAAATGTGTGACACTTGTAATACAGGCAGAAAATTTATTTTACAATTTCAAAGAAACTGTATATTTGAGATTAATAGGAGGGGACAAAAGGAAAAAAAAGAAAAAGAGCTTAAATGATTGACAGGAGGTAATGACACCCACATTGTGTCTACATCTGGTGAGTTTTTATGCCCCGTAATACCCCCTTAACCTCTGCTCTCCATAGATCCCCTCTAAAGGCAACGCTGGTGCCCTCAGTGCTCCTGTTGTCCCACCTCTGGACCCATGCACCCCTCCACCTGCACTTGCACTGTGCCCCCTCCGGTCATAAAGCACTTTCCTCTTTCTACACCATCCAGTCCCCCTGGTTTTAAGCATTCTGCACCCCTGTTAAACTCTTGGCTCTCTCTGGAAAGTATCAAGGCAGGCAGATTTAAAGGATATGAAATGTCACACTGAACTTTTCGAATAAATCATCAGTTCTTTCATCTAATCATTTCACCGCATGTTTGTTTGATAGCTCCCTGAATATAGAGTAGTCAATTATGCACCTGGATTACAGGATCGTGCCCTCTTGCACTCTTCATCCCTGTGGTCCCTTTGTTTTTTTCTAAATACACCATATGTATTATATATTATGTGTTTTCTGTCATTACCTTTAAAAGTTTGTTTCCTTCCTCTTTACCTAGACCCCTGACCCTGCTGCCTATCCAGAAGTGCCAAGATACGGCGGAGGCCTTAAGAGACCAGCTGACTAGCTACTGTATCCAGGTTTGTTCCACCTGCATACTTCAAGACGCAGAGAGTCACCACTGGGCTGACCCCAGACCCTTCTACGAGGTAAAGTACCTTCTCCTTTCCCTGAAATCTATGTGGTTGCATTTTCTTTTTCCCTCCCAAGACACCTTGAAAAAAACAACGCCATGCTAAACTCTTGTACTATAAAATATTTATATTGTTTTTCCTCTTTGTCTCTGTGTTTCTAAGTTTCTGGCATATTAGGTTAGTGGAGCATATTTGAGTATTATTATTTATATTTATTTATTTACCTCAAGATCATAATGACAGTAATCCATATAACATCTCTTGTATTGTCTAGTGTTGATTTCTTTCATTGTAAAAAGTAGAAATTCTAGTGCCACATGTCTTAGTAGGCTTTTTCTGTAGATGTTGAGGAACTCTAGGAATTATACTCTGGAGCTTTCTCGCTTCTTCTATTCATTCCCACAATACACCTTTACCTCCCACTCTCCCTCTTCTAACCAAGCCTTCTGCTCTGAGCTCCCTGAGAACATCTGTGGCTTCCATGCTGCCCCGGGGGCTCCAGGGATTCAGCTGTCTGAAGTCTGCAGTCTACACTGGGACTGTCTGGAAACAGCATAGGGCCCCCGAAACTCCCCTACCTTTATGCCCTTAAACCAATCTAAACCTCCCCTCTCTTTCTTACTTTACCCTGCTTTTGCCTTTTTTTCCCTCTTTGTTCCTCCCTCCTTCTCTGGGTCACTGGTGTCAGACAGACCTGCTGTGCGCAGGTGTGTGCTTTTGTTCAAGCATGCCTGTGTGCATCTGCACAGATGAATGCACGTGTGGGTGTGCAGCGGCATCACAGGATGTGCGTTTCATTTGGTGTGTATGTGTCTATATTTTTAAGTCTATTGCATATGTGTAGTTGTATGCATTAGGTTTCCTGGATACCCGGCCCTGTGTCTTGGCGGCTCTTTCACAGCTCAGTGCAGCTCCAAAGGGACCCTTCTCCAGGGTTTTTTTCTTTCTTTTTGTTATTTAACATTGATATTGACACATGAATAGTTGTTGGCAGAGAACTATTTAATATGCTACAGTACAATAACAGCACATGAGGTCAGTTAAGGCGATCAAAGGAAGTTTAGAACATGACCTTTGCTACCTTTCTTGTCAGGATTTAGCCTTCAGAGCCAAATTCATTTGAGAAAAAAAAAGAAGCTGTTATGAGTTTCCAAGTTTATTCCATCCTCAGTTCCTCAACCCAGATTCAGTCCTCACTGTTGCCAGGCTGTCATCCATAATGGGAATTTGCTCATAGTTGACCTGGCTGGTTAAATAAAGTTTGACTTGAATAAACGGATAAAACAGTCCAACCACACATGTAGCTGTGGCTGCTCTTGGTCTGAATCCAACGTCTGTGTCTGCATTTGCTCTGCTGAGTCCACAGGCGGAGGATGGCGGCCTAATCCCGGACATAGAGCTCGGTCACGCTCCCCATCAACCACCGATCCCTAAATGACTGGCTCCAGGGAGGAGAGGAAGGGAGTGGAAGGAGAGAAGTAAAATACTAGATAGATGAGGTGAAGTGGGAAGAAAATGAGAGAGGACTGAGGGGCATGATGAGCTGAAGACGTGAGGAAGTTGGGGAGTTTTGGATGTGTCAGTATCTCCGCCACACACACACAACACATCCACTGGAGCAGTTTATTGTTGGAGGTTAAACTTGAGGAGTTTGGGCAAGTAAAGGTAGAAGAGGAAGGTTTAATGAATAAATTCTTCTATGTCCTTTCCAACAAAGCTGCAGGATGCCAGGATAATAGTCTCTTTTTCTCTATCACTCCCCCCCTCTGTCTGTCTTTCTTTCTTCTCACTCTCACTTGTCTTTGCTCACTTTATTCAGAGAAGTTCTCAATTTCTCCCTGTCTCTCTTTTCTCTCTCTGTACGTGTGAGCGTGTATGTGTGTATAAGTGTGTGCCTGTTGTGATGTGTTCTCCAGTTCAGGACTTTAAAGCAGTCTAAAATCCCAGTGGGGGAAGAAACCCAGGTGCAGAGTGCAGGTGGCGTGACCACTGAGACATCCTGGTGTTGACAGACCTGCCTCTGTCTCTGTCTCTCTCTTTTCTTCTCCTTCATGTTTTTTCTCTCACTCTCTCTTTTTCTTCCTCTATTTTTATCTCCCTCTCCTCTTGTTTCTCTCTGTTTTTGCTTCACTGTCAATATCCATATCACAATATATCTTCATCTGCAACCCCCCCACTCCCCCCTGTCCACCACTTTCTTCCACAGGGTGAGCGCTGTTCCTTCTCGGTGCAGATGTGGTTTTACTTCCTGTGTGGGCTCCGTAGCGACCTGTGGGCAGTCCTTCCGGCAGACTTGGCCAAGGAGGTGCTCGGCCAGGTGCTGTCAGAGACTTTACAGCTGCTGGTGCAAAGATATGCTATGGCCCGTCCTTCTTACAAGCGACACCTGCAAATCAGGTACTCATCATGGTCCATGATGGCCTCAAATCTTGTCACTCTCTGTAATATAAATTAACACACAAACACAATTTGTGTTCTTGGCCATTGTTTAACAACTTTTTTAACACCTCTGGTTGTATTTTGCTGTTTTGATCAGTGTTGCAATTACATTTACAGAATTTCTGCATTAATGTAATGAAGTACCTTGCTTTGTAAGTACCTACTTAACTTGCAGACCAAAACAGGAGTTCCTGTCTGGTTATTTTCTCTATGAACGGTTTCTTAATTGAATTCCTAGAAAATGTAATTCACAATATAAAGTCGCATATACTGTAATAGAAGTATAATGGGATGATAATTGTGAAACAATTTCACTACAAGGTCCATTTAGAGCTTTTACATGATCACATGATCGTCATCGACACTTAAAGTTTGGCTGCCAATTTCTCATTTTTTTTCTCAGCACTTTAAGCACATTTTGTCCATGTTGACTCAAAAGCTGATGTTGGGGATTATTTTCTTTACTGCTGATTCCAAGGTCAAGAATAAACTTTGAACACCAGCAAACATGAAAGAGAAGTCTTTAAAGCTAGAGGACCTTGTGGTGAGATTGAAATTGCTGTTTGCAAGGTCAAGTATGAACCACAGGAATGATATTTCTTTATTTGTTGAATTATTTTTCTTATCAGTAATTTGAGATTCCCATGATTGTCAATGACCATAGAAGAAGCTTTTGTTTTAACTGACAAATTCTCTGATTACCCTTCACACACACATATTTGTATAGCCCTCATTTATGTAGACTAGAGCTGCGTCTGAGTCTTTTTTCTTTCATTTCTGGTTTCTTTAATCCTCTATGACAGTTAAAGGACTATTTTTGGCTTTAAGGAAACAGTAATCAATTTTTTCACCATTTACAGACATTTAATGGAGTAAACAAATGATTGATTAATTGAGAAAATGATCTAAAGATTAATCAATAATGAAAATAATCATTAGTTGCAGCCCTAATAGAGATTTGGCTATTCATAATTGGATCCTAAATTACATCAGAACTCCTAGACAATGCCCTAAATCATTTCAACTCTCTCACTGTTGGCCTAGTTTCAGTCATCTCCTTTGGGTATGATGGTGGAGGTCTGAACATAGTGTTAGCACGCCATCGGCACACTCTCCGCACAGGCTTAGGGGTCATCTTCTCCACCCTTTTTTGTCTTTCTCCTCCTAATAGTTGAATGATGACAATGAACAGGTTAAACTGTGACACACAGTAATACGATGAGAGAGTGACAAAGACAAAGTGCACTGTACATGTGTAGCACTGCAGGATGTCAACACTAAGCCTGGTTTATATTGCTTGGAGATGCTTGTGTTTCTGGAAGGACAGTTGTAAAGTGTAAGTCTAGCTTAAACAGATGGCTTTTCAAAGCTCCTCCAAGTTTCCTATGCTTATAGCACTCACATGGGTACTTTTATGCTACCTCACCTCTCCTGTATCAGTCCAGCCCTGTGTGTGTCTAATAACGATTTGGGCCATGGGAAGAGCAAAGATGAGGAGATGAGAGATGATGAGCAGCTCTCCCCAGCCAACTGAGGAAACAGATTTAGGGGCATTTAAATGTAAAGGCAATGACTTTTATAGTAAAATCCAAAGCCTGAAGTACACTTAACTTTCCAACAGTAAAATCACCAGGAGGTTCTGTTATCTGACTGACTGCACGATGAGGCTGTTATGTCATGATGTAATGGTGGATGTTAGTCTTTGAAGACGTTCCTTAACATGATAGTACCTTTCCCTTTCTCCCTCTTTATGCGTTCTCACACATTCCCTCACATCTCATCTTTTCTGTTTTCATCTATACATTCGCCTTTTCTGTTTCCTTACTCCTTGTCTAAGGTGCGATATTACAGCAGTGTTGCTGTATGTGGAGCAGCTTATGTGGAGTGTGTGTGAAAGTCCTGAGGCATTGGTGCGCTCCAATCCTTATTCAGCAATCGCCATAATATCGGGCAGATCAGACTGGCCGTACCAAATCCACAGCCTGTGTGAGCAACTCCTGACAGTCCTCGTCATTGTCACAGCGCCGCTGCCTTTGCTGTATAGGTTGGTATTCACAGCATGTTTTTGTTCTTCAGCTTTAAAGGTCCGGAGTGTAACATTCAGGATGATTTATTGGCAGAAAGTGGAGTATAATATTCAGAAATATGTTTTCATAAGTGTATAATCACCTGAAAATAAGAAAGGCTGTGTTTTTGTTACTTTAGAATGAGCCTTTTATATCAGTACAGAGTGAGCGGGTCTTCTTCCACGAAGTCCGCCATGTTGCACCGCCATGTTTCTACGGTAGCCCAGAATAGACAAACCAAACACTGGCTCTAAAAAGTGGCTTTCTTGTTTATCACAAGTTTTGTGGCCATCGTGGTTTCTCCTATATGCTTGAAATGTATGCCACTAAATCCTACACACTGGACCTTTAAGTTAAACTAAAATCTGACTTTGGTACACCGTTTCATATGAAACTAATTTACACACTGTGGCCACTAAACTTTGTGTCCTAATTGACCATTTAGCCCCACACTTGATTTAACATGATTGGGCTGCCAAATGTAAAACAAAAAATGAAAATGAAAGTATGCTCTGCATACAGGAGGATGTATTTTTTATATCACTACCTGAAAAATTATGACCACTAAACAAGATGCATTAATCAAAATAATATCAAAACTGCCATGTGCAATCTCAATTTTCTCCAGGATATTTATGATTGATCCTGCAAAAGAGTCCACGACACATCAGCCTGACAGCCGCGTTGTCCACTGGCTAAATGTTATCGACCCTGACCTCTTCACAGAACAGGCCATACGGTATGTAAAATACAGCCATCATACCATCCGTCAGCCGTCATACAGTAGGTACACGCATGCATGTTCGCACACAACCCCACATGCACGCACACTTTATGGTATGCTAAACCATCACACACACCTCCACCCACTGTATAGAGAACCATATGTGTGTGCGTGCGTGTGGAGTTATAGCAGCATACTATATGTGTGGATATATAACCAGACTTACTCGTTGCTCAGGGCTTCAAGCCTGAGTTGCTGTGGTAATATAACACAGATGCAAGCTGAGAAAGAAAAAAAATAAAAAATAACCTACCGTTGCTGCTGACACTGATTTTGTTTATGTTGATGGTTGCTGAGGGCTTTACACATGAGGCGTCAACAGAGCACACTGCGGTATGTATGTGCTTGTGTATTCGTGTACATGCATGCATACATGTGTGTACACGTGTGTCCAGTTACTGTTGTGACCTCCACAGTACAGTCAATCATCCCCCACCCCACCCCCCCTCCTCACCCTTGACTCCACCCTCCTCCCCTCTCATCTCCCCCCGCTGCCAGAGGTGATGTCATTGCGTGCTGATGGAGCACAAATCAAACTAACCCCCGCTTTCCTGCTCCTAAGTATTGGAGAGCTGAAATTAGTTTATTTTTATGACCTCTTTATTTCTTTGCTCCCACCTCCTGCCTGCATGCAAGGGCGCCAGGGGGCCTGACAGTGGCCCGTGGCCAGATCCACAGGTCCTCATCCAGGACCCGGCCTCTGTGGCCAGATCTCTCCCCAGCCCATTAAAATCAAACCCATTGTTATGGTTATTAAATAAAACAATAATAAAATCACAAAGAACATAAATAAATCATCCAGCATTACAGGCTATAAAAAAAGCGTCTGAAGTTATGTTTTCTGGCCTTATGTGTGTTTCTGGATTCGCACACATTCATGCTCTGCATTTTTCTTCTTCCCTTTGCATGTCTGTGTGTGTGTGTGTGTGTGTGTGTGTGTGTATGTATCTGTGTGTCTTAGTTCTGTAAGCTGACCCTGGGCTGTAGCCTGGTAGATTTATCAGAGCAGTTAAAAGAGGATTTCTTCTGGATTTGCGGTCCTAGTGACATCATAAATTGCACTGTCAGATTGAGGCATAGTTTTCCTCAGTCAAGCAGCAGGGTGCACCCTGCTCTTGCTTTCTGGCTCAAGTAGAATGGTTAATTTCTGGGTAGACACCCCCTGCACTCCCTCCCGCCTCCTTGCTCTTCAGACAAACTCTGTCCATTCCTTCCATTAGATTTTATTGAGATGTATAAAGTAACATGCAGGCACACACATGTCAGCATGCTCTCACACTTGCACACATACATAACCACAAGCATAGGCTCTGAAGGGCACGCACGCACACACACATACGCGCGCACATACCAAGGATACGGCTCATTACCCACAGCTGGCTGCAGCCTCTTGGTTATACAAAAGATGTAGGAGGGGGGTACTGCTGTATATTCATGTATTTGGCTGTCTCCCAAATGTTAATTTGGTTTTAGCTGGCCAAGATTAGAGCTAATTCCTTCCCGGTGCACACTATAAGTAAGCGAGAGTGAATGCATTTGAAGACTAAGCCTGTATCAGGAGTGAGTGGCACTGAAGGAAGTTATATTGTAGCATAAACACTATTTCTTCCCAGATTGTCATCCGAGACAAGTCTGTGATTTCAGTCTTTGTTTTTCACTTGTGAGCGTTGCCCCTCCTTTGTTGTCTCTTGCTAAACGGACTGCTATCTGTACACTCACCTGACACTGCAGAACTGTCAACTGTGTTTTCCTTCTTTCCGCTCTCAGAGATGGTCTTATGGGCCAGGCGGCCTCTACATGTCAGCTGAGGCTGCTGACCTCTGACCCGGGACGTAATCCCAGGTTGCTACTGCGAATGCTGCTGTACGGAGACTGTCACCTGCCCAGAATGCTCCTGGAAAGCTCCTGTAAGTCTGTTTTGAGTGTACGTGGATTAGTGCTTTGTGTGTGTTAATGGATAAAGGGCACAGTGTGTGAGTACTTTAAGCTTTCATTAATTCTTTAATATTTCATTTTTTATAATACTGGACCCACAGAGTCGATCCCGCAGGCGCCATGTGTGGGAAGGTGTTTACCCGTGTCTTAATTATGGTGCTCTAAGATCCTAAGCAAGTTATGCAGACCTTAGATGAGCTCTATCCATTTTATGAAGTTATCATCAGCATCTTTGCCTTCATCATCATTTTCACCTTGGTCACCATCATCACTAAATCAATAGAGAGCAGTAATAAACACTCAACAGGCCCAGGCGGAGCACACACGCTGACCTTTAAAGATTTTCCCTTCCTTCTTCTCCCCTCCGCACCGGCAACAGTCTAACCTTTAAAGACTGTTGTGCACTCGCACATTAATTCACATTATAGCGACCTCATTAATAACAACTCTCACTGTCTCGTTCTTTCGCTTGGTCTGAGTCTGGCTCAGAGGCTCTGCAATGCTTCTCCCTCCACGCTGCCGTAAATCAACACTGGAAGCGCTGACGCTCGCGTGTTATCACGATGACGGGCTAATTAACCAGGAAGCAGACAGACAGAAGGAACAGCTTGACTGAATGCCTCCCACAAGCCACTGCACTTCTTTACACATGTACATACCGGGGTGTTTCTTGGTGCTTTCTAAAAACACAGTGAGTCATAAACTACTTCAACTGGATTTTGTTCTATCTGATTCAATTAAATTCACTGTATTACAGCCATTGTTGAAGTCAGCCGCTGTTGGAACAGTGAGACACTTCAGTTTTTAAATCTGGCAGTGCATTTTTTTCTAATATGCTAACTTTGTTTCATCAACAGCACTTTTTCTACACAGTTGTTGCTTAGCGACACATTTTACAGTATGGTATATCTGCCTTATCAAAGCACACTCACTTGCTGGAGAGCTAGGTAGAAACTAATTGACCTACTTATTTTCTTATGATTTGAAAAGGTATTTATTTGCAGGGTGATAACACCTCCTCCATATTTACAATAACAGTTTTTGCTTTTGCAAAACTTACCCTAAATCAGAAGATCCACTATTTCTGGCACACACACACACACACACTCTCTCTTTCACACACACACATTCACATAGCCTTTTTATTATCATCACTGTGTCTGCTTCCAATTACAGAGGTTTGCAGAGAGGGCCCTTGTGACTGGTTGACTGGTTGTCCGGAAGATAAACAGGTGTATGTATTGGCTATGTATCAAGGTTGGATAAGCTTTGAGACAGAGAGGGAGGGGAAGAGAGCTGGGAAAAATAACCGAGAAATCGACATAGAAACACAAACACATTGGAATTATTGTATGCTGCAGCAGTAGTGGAAACAGAGATGTGCCAGCGCACTGTCATCTGTTTTTCTGAAGTCATCTGCTGCTCCATAATGGGATCATTATTAAAAGGCACCTAGTTAACCTGCCATGCACTCCAGCACCCCAAGTGGAAATTAATGTTAGTCACCCCTGTTCCCTTGGACTGTTGCAGTCACAGTAGTGATATCCAGAACACTCTCTCCTTAAGGACCAATTACCAGACAGGCAGAGAACAAGATGCTGGCGTAACCCACATAATGCCGCCTAATAGACTGATTGTAGGTCAGGTTGGTTGACCACATTTGAGTGTATGTGTTGGATGTGTGACTCTGAAAGGAAAGGCGTGAGTGAGAAACGTAGAGGGAGACTTACACTCCCAAATGCTGACAGGAGGATAAAGGAAATCAGTTCTCATCAGGACCTTGAGTTTTGGCAGTGCTTCCTACCTTCCTGTTATTAAGGTGGCTGATATTACTGGCCCTGTAATGCAGCAGCTAATTTAGCCCTGTCATTTTAAAATAGTCAGCATTAGTCAGAAGGAAGCCGTGCTGCCCTCCATCACAGCGCCCCCTCATTGACTGCTGCGTTGCATACACTCTCCTATTCAAATAGCTGTCATCTCCCACACAGCGGACTGACAGACCGCTGGATGTCTGCCACCTCTGGAGCAATGGGCCTTTCCTCAGCAACCCCTGTCAACTTAACGCACACACACACACACACACACACACACACACACACACACACACACACACACACACACACACACTTGTAAGCACACAAAACACATATATAGACATCCATATGCGTTACACACGCACACACCTCCATCCTCAGCCCTGTGCTCAGACAGCAACCCCCACAAGGACACCCTGTCAAAACCTCTTCCTTTTCACTTCCTGTCTCCATGTGCTGTGGGGGCTTTGAAATCTGTTTCTTTTTCTGTTTTTTTTTCCGCTCTGTTTTTTTTTTTTCTCCATCTAACACAGATGTGGGTTTTTCTTCTCCTTCTATTCCACAATGCCTTTTGTTCACCCTTTCTGTTAACATGTGTCAGGTTGGGCAGCCTTGACATTTTCCAATGTGTTTTTGTCCAAAGAAATCAAGATGCTGTTTCATAGGATAGGGTTTCTTTCACTACCTACCTACATAAGGTTGATATTTTCTGAATCATAAATTCAGAAACGCAGTCAGATTTTACACTGACCTACGCACTTCTGACTGAATATATATGTGAATGTGAGTAAGCCTTTTCATCTTTGTGCATGCTGTTGTTTGTGTACGTATGTCAAGTGCTCCTGAATATCACGATTTCATAAATTCATTGACATTTTGAATACCCACACATTTATTTGTATTGTGCATAGAAGTGTCCCACTGACTCAGACTGTCTATTTTTTTTTTCAGACTTTTGCCAGGAGAGCTGCTTAGGAATGACTACAGTGAGCTGCAAGGCAGGAGATGACTTCATTTTCGCATTGTTCAACCTTTTCACTTGCCTGAACAATGTTCCCAAGGCCTTGACTCAGGTCTTTCAACCATACCTAGAAAGGGCACAAATATGGGAACATCTTTACACACTGGCAGGTAAAATGGCTACTGTATAATGTTGTAGTTCAGGGCTCATTACTACAGACTGACATTACATTGATGTGGAGGTTGATATACTGTGCTTTACTGGAAGCTGTAGTACTGTTAGAATGTGGTACTGCGCCCTATTGTGTGTCAAATATTGTGTGTTTTAAAATCCAATGCCACTCAAATTAGTAAAAATTATGAGAGAAAAACATGTTTTTGTTTCAGGAGAACATCATCATTTTTTACATTTTACCGATCATTAGCTTGGTGCTGTTTTGATTATAGTGTTTCATACTGTGCTATTTATCTATTCTAAACTACAAAATTAAGTCATTATTGTTATTATAAAAGACTAAGTCAGTCTAATTTCATGTTAAATTATAAAAGTGATTATTAAATCCATCACCGCCCAAGATATTGAGACACAACTCTTCCATGCTTGGATAACAGGAAATCAATGTAAGTAACTGATTTAAAGAGTTAATGACATTTTCTTAAAATGTATGAGATGGAAAAAAAAAAGAATATTTCCATTTTGTGTTCACAGTGCATGCACGTGATCTAAAGCATAACTTTAATATGTTATTACAGAGACTGTAACTACTTCCCAACTCCTTCTTTCTTTCTGCCTCTCTCTGGTAGAAGCTTTGATACAGAGCTTAATCAGAACTCCTGTGGAGTATGGAGCTCTTTTTGGTGGTAATTTTTATATCCTGGGTGAGTGGTAATTATTGTAGCATAAATTAGGGTGATTGGAGAAGAGTATTTGGATGAAGACAGAGCAAGGGAGGGGTCGACAGAGGGAAGGAACGAAAAAGAAATAGAGTGAGCCAGAGAGAAATTCTCAATGTCATCCAATCATCATTTATCCTCACAGGGTAATTAGTTTAATTATTGGACTGTGCCAAATCTTTGTATTATAATTTTGGTTACAGGATACCCCCAGTGCCCCCATTTCTATTTAAACTGTTCACTGAGTTAACTTTCATAGATTACATTGAGAGTTTCACTATTTCTCCACTTACACTGATGTTTCATCACACAGTAGCAGGTTGTTTCGAATCAATACACCAGTCAATACAGAAGCGGGCGGTATATAGTCTGAGAACCAAGTGACTTTGAAAAATAGGTCTAGGTCTCACCTGCCACAGAGCGCCTCTCCTTCCAAAAGCTATATCATTTTCTGTTCCGCTCTCCTCTTTTTCTATGGGTCTGAGGTCACACATTTGTTAGACGTCCCTTGAGATTTCAGTGCACTTCCAGTGCCGTCACAGTACTATATCTCTCTGTTGTAGCCTTTGGTTTTACAGCCGACGCTGTAGGAAGTTTATGGGTGCCATACAACTTCATGCTGTAGCTGCTCTGCTATCAATATTAGCGGGATATGAAAGGGCAGAGCAACGAAAGACATAGTGCACCTGGAGAAGGTAGTAAGATTTCTACTGTCAGGCCACCTGGGTTTGATCGAGAACACCGGAATTTAACTTGACATTACTTGCTTTTAATGTAGATATTTTGACGCAATACCCTAGTGCCTTGTGGACGAGCAAGCTATTCATGTCTCTGTGTTTTCCCATTGTTTGAAAAGTGGAGTCATTTTTGACACAGACTGAGTGTGCTATAATCAGTGACTATCGCTTGATCGAAAAACCCACCAGCTCAATACCCATAATATGAACTGCAGCCTACTCTGATTTTGTAGCAATCATAAAATTTCATATACCCTTAATTTTTATGTCAATTGTATGGGGTGTCTGTCCAGAAGTCCAAACCTTTTATGATTTGAACCCAAGTATAGTAATAAAACAGTATTTTAATAGAGTAGTATTAAATGCTAGGGGCATTCATTTTTTATTGTGCATTTAGAGACTGCACGTCTACTTTTAAAATAAGTAAAAACAGGTTGCTTTTAGGCAACATGTCTGCTCATTAAATTCACCTGGATTTAAAATTCCTTTACAAGTTAATTTCTATCCCTTCTCTAAAGTAACTAGTCACGTTGTGAGTTGGTGGGCTTAAAAAATGTGACCGCACATTGCTGGACCCAACAAAAACTCTCCTGCACCACACTGATTGTAGTTCAGTCAGTAGAAGAGAGTTGTAACTTTGAGTGAGTCAGTTTTGTCCTGGCACTTTCTATCCTGTTATCTGGATTACTTCTTATGGTCACAGCCTTTGTTCTTGTTGATGTACAGCTCAGCTTCACACTATTATTTTTCAAATTAAGTCAAAAATCAGTGACAGATAGAGTTAATAAGGCCTTATCTTCTGCATTCATTTGCCATTTTTTGTCAGACACAACGCGGACAGTACCTGCAGTGATCAAATGTGTCCGGGCGATAGTCACCAAGTCTACCAACAGCCTCCTGGTACACCTGGTCTCCATGGTGTTGGATTGGCAGGCCACAGAGGAGCCCAGTGGATCCTTGTTCAAGCGAAATGTACCGGAGAGTGTCCTGGCTAAAATACCGAAGGAGTGGAGCTACACACCAATGGAAGCAAGGGGAAAGGAGACTGCCACTAAGAGTACGCGCAAACTGGGTGTCACATTTTAGAAATTTTTTAGAGTTCCCAAAACTAACATCTAACAACTCTTTCTTTCTTTCCAGCTGTCATATCCTTAACAATTCAAGCCTTGTCCTTCGTTTTCACCAACCTACCCCTGGCTGTGGCATCCGTGCCCCTCTCCATCCGCTACCTCTTCCAAGTGGCAGAGAAGCAACTCTCCCAGCATTCCCGGCAGTTGCGCTTAGTGGGCCTGTTACTTTGGGCCCTACTTAGCTGCCTGATCCAGAGCCTGGAAGACCCAAATACATTAGAACAGATCAGTGGTCTAGCCCTGGACCGTGAAGCAAAGGAGCCCCTTTCTCTGCTGGCTGAGTGCCTACAGGCTGCCATGGGCATTCAACAGAAGGTAGGGGCTAATATAATAATAACAATAATATCAATAATAAAAAGTAGAGGTATTTACAGTAAGGTAGAGGCTGTTGTTGCTTGTCACAAAATAAGCTGAAACTTCCATCATATTTATGGTTGATTTAATGTGTGTCTTAATGGCACCTCAGTAATCTGCTGTTTCTCTGACAGGGTGTTCCCAAACCCTCAGTTCACAAAGTGCTGCAGACTCTGGAGGAAAAAAGACCCAAGTGGACAAACATGCAGCTGCAGAAGGCCCGCAAGCTCTGCTCAGACAGGTGAGAGGTCAACTGCAGGGAATTAGCAAGAGGTCAAGGTCAGAGTGGTACTGATGTAGTTTATATTATTGTTTTCATGCATTTAGGAAAGTGCTATATATGCATTAACCATAAGTCTCAGTTGGTATTGATTAATCATGTGCACCTTCAACAAAAAAATGAGGTATCATTTCGTTCAGATAATTTTGATGGTAAAAACGCTTTTTATAAAATGAATTTCCCGATACATAATTTTAGTGATTCATCAATAGTATAATGGAGGTTGAGGGGCTGATAGCCTGATGAAGGAGGAGGTCCAAACTGACCAAACTGACTGATGATGTATTCAGCTGCTTGACATTCACTACGGATGCAAAAATAAAACAATGAAAAAGAATGCAGCTCAGATATGCTTTTTTTTAATTGAGCATTCAATTTCTGATGTATCGCATCATCGAGATCATTTTTCATTGGAAAGCTTCATGAGTAAGATCAATGGATATCAGATGTGTTTGTTGTGGTAAATGATGGACGTGGCGTCTGACTGAGTGGACTGCAGACTGGAGTGATGGGAAAACAGCTTTCACTTTGGGCTGATCTGTGACCTTTGGCTCTGCGTTTTGTAGCTCGTTCCCAGAAATTGCGCCTCTGGTCGCTCACTTCATCATAACAAACTCTGGATGCATCCATCCTCATAAAAAGGTGATTCCGTGCCGTAACACAACATGTACAATTAAAAAAAAAAAAGAAGAAGATGAAGAATGAAATAAATAAAAACACTGAGTGGATTATGGCCAGTTCTAGGAAATGCTGTCTGCTTCAGTGACAGGAAGAGGGGACAAGACGGGAGGAGAAAAAAAAGAGAAGAGACAAGGCGGTGGAGGGGTGGAGAGGGGGTTGAGTGGAAAAGTGAAAGAAGAGTGATTATATATCACCTGTCGGAGGCATTCAGTGGGATCATTACTATTCATTAAACTAACCTTCACAGGGAAGTGACGCCTGGCTTGTAAACAATCAGAATACAGTGTCAGAAAGAGAGAGAGAGAGAGGGAGAGAGGGAGAGAAGGGTGGATGTAATAACTCCAAAAACAACTGGTACTCCACTCACTGGCATCTCACACACACACACACACACACACACACACACACATACACTTAGTAAACCCCTCAAAAAAGAGCGTTTGCCCCTTGCGAGCCCTCCCACCCCTGTTCCCTCATCCCACTTTCCCTCCTTCCTCTCCCAACTGTAACCCCCTCCCCACGCCACCCACCTTGTCTTTGCAAAGTAATTTGTAGAGGAGAAGATTATTGTTCTCCATCATGGTGACCCTGACTGGGCTGACGGGATGCATACACAGATGAAGATGAATGCAGTTATTCCTTGGCGGAGGTCTGCCTCTTTCAGGGCACATTGGCCCTAATGACATGATTGATAGGCTGTCCCAAATCCGGAGGGGCCCTCATTAATCACCCCGCTGACTGAATCCAATCATCTGCTTCACCTGCACAGTGATGGACAGGAAAGGATACAGCGCAGGTGCTGACACGGGTGCACAGCCACCATCGTCGACAACACCACTGTCGGCCCGCCAGGCAAAAGAATGAAGGGATGTACATGGACGAGAGGGGACCCCTCTTCCTTTGCCACTCTCAATGTCAAGCAGCCAATGGCTGGCTGACAGGCGACACCGCTTCTGCCACCTTATAATTACAAAGGGGAAGAGAGAGAGAGATAGAACAATGACAGGAAGTGTATGTGAAGGAGAGGGTTTGATGGACGGTAGTGTGATATCCATCCATACAGGAAGGGCAGGAAAATGATGCAGGCGTCTGCCAATGTTGGGGTCTGTACATGCATGAGGACCTTGACACACAATTACACACACACATACGCACTTAAGAACACACACACAAATCATTTTTAGTGCACCAGCATCCTTCGGTCAAAATCCCCTTATGTATCTCATGAATGGTAATGAAAACAGTGGAAATTATTTTGCTATCTAACCCTCAATAATTTGTCTGCATTTCTCAATAGAGTTAGCCTTGACCGGGCCGTGCAGTTTTCAGGCAGTTCAGTGGAGCAAAGATATTTCTTTGCCAGGAATTTTAAGTTGATTTGCCCTCTGGAGTGAATGAATTTTCTAAAAACCAAAAAATTTAATTCTAAACTCCTGACTCGTGTTTCATTTCATTTTCTTGTGTGGTACAAATTCCGAATTTCCTCCCAAATTCTTCTCTAAATTAGAAAATTGTCAGCCAGAGGTGATATTGAGATACAAACTGACACCCTCCCTCTTTCCTCTCCTTTCTCTCTGCCCCACTCTGTGTTTTTTCCCTCTTTGTGTTTTCTCTCCCATCTCCTCCTTTTCTCATCTCTGTTTCTCTCCCAGTGTATTTGAGCAAGGAAGGGAGAGCGGAGTCGCTGCGGCTGAACTGACTGAGCAGAAAATAGGCCTGATGCTGCTGGAGGTCTGCCACAAAGCAGGTGGCAGCGACTACCTGAGGCAGATCTATCACATCATCCAAGGCAATGAGGTAGGGAAGCACTCCCTCTCCCCAGCAATTAGGTGGCTGCTGGCCTGAGGCCGCAGGCTGTTCAGGAGGGGGAGACAGGGGGAAGACGGCTGCTGCATGTGTGCAGTCTGCTTGTTCTGATCTTCTGTTGTTCAGGTGACCTCAAGGGTGCAAACCTACAGTGATTTCGTGTGTTTTACGCTCACCACATGTAGAGTACAGGGAGCCACACGGAGTTACCATATTCGCTACAGGACTTTTTAGAGGAGATCTGAGTGAGAAGGAGCAGTGATTCTTTTTTTTTTTCTAACTCAAGTGGAAGTTTTTCTTAGCTAAATTCACTTCAGAGAAAAAAAAGTTTGACAAAATGAAAAGTAGCAGTTCTCTGAAAGTGCTCAATTTAATTGGAACAAATACATATATATAGAATATGCAGTGAGTTTGGTGATATTTTCCCTGAAGTACACTGTTGGTTGGAATACGTAAAAAGTAAATATAGAAAAAGTACATAAGAAGTGTTATGTACAGAAAATCAAGTTGTTTTAACTGGTGCCATAACACGTCTTCAGGTAGGCCTGAAACAACCTCCACCTACAGAACACTACATTTATATCCCACAAACAGACTCCTGCTACTGCACATCACAAAGATACTAATGTACACTACTCTATACACTGTATCACACGTACATTCTCATCACAATGACTCTTTCAGTGTTAGAAATTATTAAGAAAGGGGATGACGCTGGTTTTATTCTCTGTATTGTCTGTCTGTTTCTCACTACTTCTGATTTCCTCACCCCTCACAGTGTGACACTCAGTCCATTAGCTCCCACTGAGAACATAAATCTTCTGAAAAGGGTGATGAGCATATACTTGAATTTTTAAAAAGGGATAATTAATATTGACTGGACACTAATTTTTAGCAAATGTTGCTCAAACAGCAGTGAATCGTGTCTTTGTTGGGGACTACTTTACTTTCAGCTCGTGCAACAGAGATCTATGGCACCTATGAATGTATGTATATCAGGCTTCAGCTACTCAGATAATTCTCCCCGGTTTTAGTCTTTTTTTGGAATTTTTTGACATTAAGAAAAATATTATCACCATTTTTATGCTTTAAGTAGCATAAAGCTTAATTATCTTTATAGGGAGAGTTGTTCTTGCGGGATACTTTACAGAAAAAGCATCTAACATCAGGAGTACATGGAAAATCCTCAAACACAGCATGGAAGACCTTCAGTTATCACCACAGCATAGCATAAATACTGAAGGTATAGGTGTTGCTGCTGCTCATGTGATCCTTACTGACATGGACCTCCTATAGAATGTCTATTAGAACACATCGTGGAGTAACACGGACATAAGCACCATATACATTATGCTGCTGTTGAATGTTGAGCTGCTGGGTCCATGAACCGCTATAACTCCGCGTAGCAATTTAAAAGAATGTGAACGGGATTCCCAAGTAGGCTCTGAGTTACCCTCATGGCAGCTCCAGTATCTCTACCCACCCAAGGTCGAGGCAAGAACACGCAGGTCAGGGACAGATGGGGCTGACGGTGAGGTATGGGGATAGGAGGTTCGGAGGCCATGTCAAGCTGACGGATGGGAATATAGTGAATTCACACCAGGATGCCCATGTACACACACGCATACTGTACACACACTTACAGAGACGTACACAAACTCATTACTTTACACTGTACATCTTGCAAGATACCTGTAGTACAACCACAGCAAAGGTTACACAAACTAAAGTAGAAAGTGTGCTAGTGTCCTGAAAACGCCTCTGGTTCTCTACGTCTATACAGATCTGTATTTGTTCTGTGTTTTCATCACTCTGTTTCTGAACAACTCTGATTAATTATACTTTTGTGAGACTGATCAATTAGGGAATAGGTGGATGGGTACCATTCTGTCCGTTACAATGCTTGTCTGGGAGAAAAAACTGTCTGAACTTGATTAGTTTGTGCTTTTGTTTGGTCAGTCAAACTCGGCGTCATTGTCAAACAAACTTTCAGAAATTCATTATCATTATCACCAGTGAAAAATGAATTTTGCAGTAACAAATAATGCCAGTATGCTGTATGCAGACTATATGCCCTGCTGCTCTTTCAGTCTGAGGAAGTTTAGTTTACTTGTCAGTAACTTTTTGGCCTCTCTCTGTTGGTTTTTAGTTCGTCAGCCTTTTTCTTTACACAACATCTTCTGTCAGTCTGTCAGTCATGATATGCATTGTGCAACCATCCTCCTTTCTGTCCCTCTTGTGTTTCTACCCTCTCTCTCCTCTTCTGTTTCGGATACAGGAACTATTGATGTTTAAACTAAGTGAAAGCGCAGACTCGCCCGATAGTCCTCCTCACTTGGTGAACTTTGACCTCAGCTCTGAGAGTCATGTGGGCACTGCCGGCTTCAACCCACTCCACCAATTTGACCACATTGGGAAGAAAAAGCTGGATCAGGTTTGTTGAGCATTTTCATCATCAGAGTTTATTTTGGTAGAAAATCATCTATTTTTTATTTTAGCTCTATAAAAAGTCTTTGATATTCTAGTGATTATTGGAGCTTCTTTATGTTTTTAGACTTTGTGCTGTGTGGGTGTACTTATGATGTACAGGGCGGTGTCGTTTTAACTTCTCCCAAGGCCAGAATCTTAATGTTGAAGGTTAGGAACTGTTTGAGTCTCTAGTGAACTGGATACTGTGGCAAACTCTGAAGTTGTCAGGTCTTTCTGGGGCTCGGCTTTCCTATTCTCCGTAGGTCTCTACCTTTTTTCCAAGCAGGAGTTAGGCTGGCAGGAAGAAAGGAAACTGAAAAGGTGAAAATATGAGAGAAGTTTTCCTTTTTATAAAAGAAATGAATAATGTTAAAGGAGAGCGCAGTCTTAAAGTGCACTTCTTTGGGGCTTTGAACTGTGTACCCTCTTACCCCAAACTTATCCCCAGGAGTACCACCATGATGTTCAGTTAATTGTTAGATTTTCTCACCATAAAGGGGATAAGTTGCTACAGGTAGTTTTAGTTCAATGTGAGAGTTGTCAGCTTTCCCCCTCATTTCCCTCCTACTATCATGGGAAATACCGCTGATATCACACAAAAATAATCAACAAAGGCTAGTATTTCTTCAAGACAGGCTTGTGTATGTCTTTCTACTTTTTAAAAACGGATTAGATGTATTTATACATTTGTGATCCCTTGTAATGTAGCTGTGCAGCCGCTATTGTTTTTGCTACACGTTTTAATCCTAAGACCTGTTTTCGGCTTATCACAGGAGGCTGCATAGCTTTGCATAGAAACACCCTATTAAGAGAATGATTAAAATGCCTTCTCCGCTTCAGGTGCCTGTGTTGTTTGTCAAATAAAATGGAGGGAGGAGGAGGAGGAGGAAAAAAAAAGTTACATCCATCAATCACCTATGAGGAAGGAGCAGAGGGAGGGGAGAGGGAAGTGGGGTGGTTTGAAGGGAACGAGTGGAGTTCTCCTCCTTTTGTCAATAAAACTCAGCCCGGAGTTAAGAGTGACATTTTGGCAATCAGAGCAATCTGATTTTTATTTGCTTTCCCAATATGGTGCTAGTGCCAAGTGTGTTTATGTGTGTGTGTTTAAGAAAAAAAAAAGAGAGAGAGAGAGAAATGGGGGGGGGGGGGGGTTGGCGGTGCGCCATTGAAGATGGTAAGAAAAAAGGCAGTGCAGTCAGAAGAGTAACGACTCCCTCCCAAAATTGATTTATCTTTCTATAAATGATGGCTACATCCCCCCAAATGGATTTATAAATTAATTGCTGTCTTATTGGAATAAAAACCTTCTTGTGCGGACATGATTGATCGCCTGGTGTCGGTAGTCTGTGCTGGGGACCCCCCTCCTCCTTTGTTAGTGGGTCCCAGCTGGAGCGGTAATGCACTGATGGTATTAACCCTGATTAATAACTAACAATACGCTATCCTCATACATCAACAGAGCGCCGTGGTCGACTGGTCATGGGACTGGCCGAGGCTGCTGCCAGCCTATCAGGGCATGAGTCAGGTCACCTTCAAAACTCTGCTGGCCAACAGGTAAAAACAATCATTTCACTTGTTACACATGTTCAGTGACAGCGGGTTGTGTGTGTGTGTGTGTGCACGCATGTGAACATGTGTGTGAGTGTCTTCTGGTGTTTTCATGTTTTTATTATGATCCTCACAGGTGTTTTTGTTTTTGAGCAACTCTTTTCATGAAATAAAAGCCCTGCTCCGCAGAGGCACGTGCTGCATCAGTAGTGTCTTTACCTGTACAAAATGAGGGGTTCACCTGGGACTCCTGAGGCAAGTTTCCCTCCACCCCCAAATTCCCTTTTGACTCAACTTCAGCGTAAGCTTCAGTCATTGGGGATCATATAGCTTAGCTGCTCGTCATCAGAGGTTCAAACTTCCACTTTGTTCAAAGGCCAAGGGCTCCTGTGGCTTCCGCAATGGAGGCTGAGCTGTGGAAAAAAACTCTTTGGAAAAGGATACTGGAGTGTTATAATATGCTGTGTGTGTTGAATCATAGAATCCTGGCTTTGTCAATGCACATGTGTGACTCACTGTCTGCATGGACAAAATGTTTGCAGATTTTACTAACTGGCGTGTGCCTACACTTTGGATACTTTAGAGGCCTTGAAACGACCAGAAAGGTAGTCAAAGATGGAAAGAGGAGAGCGGCTAGCTCAGATCTTGATGTCACCTGATTGAAGAGTTTTCACCCAAGTCCACCACTCCTGTCCCAACCTCCTCTTTCCCCCTCCTCTCCCGTTCTGCTATCCAACGGGCATAAATATTTATGCAGGTATGTGACACATATTAGATGGCAATACTTCAGGCTGTTCCCTGTTCTCCATTCACAGCTGTCACGCTGCCAGCTATCAGGGAGCCATGGGGCTACTGCACCTTGTCTCCACGCCTACGCCCAATCCATTCTAAATCACCGCCATTGTAACACACACACACCTTTCTAACAAAGGGCAAGCTCTGCATCTGCCAAGGACACAGGTCTAATAAGGGTGAAGTACGCGGCTCTGTGCTGTGACGAGCTTTGTCGCCTTCATGCCTCTACCCCCTCTTCCCCCCCCCCCCACACACACACACCCACACACACTCCATTCTTCCTCCCCTTATATGCTGCTTTGTTGCATGTTAAAACAGATACTGTCATCGCTTGACTGAGCCAAATTAGTGTTGGGGCATTCATGAATAAAAACTGAATGAAGTGGATATGAAGTCAGATGGGAAGACAGAGAGAAAAAAAGAGAGATTGGACTTGCAGTTTGTGATTGTGAGTGACATGGAGAGAGAGAAAAGTCAACCGACAAGGCACCAGAATGTATGAGGAGGGATGGGAGTCGGGGGGAGTGTAAAGGTTATATAATTCACCCTAATCTCACAGTATCAAAGTGTCTGAGATTCTGCCATTTGCCTCATTAGTCGCTCTTTGTCGGGCCAGAGGAGCAGATTTCATGGAGGATTTGGAGAATGGCTTTGGTTCTGCCTGAGACGCTCGCACAGAGCAGGAAGTTAGTTTCACGGCTGGCGACATGTAAGCTGTCAAAGTTTTCCTCAGCTCCATCTCCGACTCAAAAATCTCTCTCAAGCTATAGAAGACCATTCACGGGATAAGCGCACTGATGTCGGATCCACTGATCCATTTGTTAGTGCAGATAAGGATAATGCTTTCTGCATAACCGCAGACTGAAGTGCCCTCGACTGTTTTCACTTCAGGCTTCACAACAATTACTCTTTTATGGCCTCCAGTTGCTGGACAAACGGCAGGATATAATCTTGCACATTTCACAATATTAATTGTAATGACACTGTCTCATACTGTACAAAAACACCTATCAAAGTGACCTTGTGATGTTCTGTCTTTTCCATCTTATAAGTTTTAGTCTCCTTGAATGACTTCTCTTCCTTGTACACAGCCAATATTTTTTTTTTGCGCTCCCTGGACTGTGTGAGTTAGCAGTGTGGCCCATTGGCCTCCTATATATTGTTACAGTGGCAGGACAGTTATTGTGCCCAGGGTTTATATCACATTCTAATGGAGCAAGGCTATGAGTTAAGGGCGGTAGGCTTTTACACCAGGGCTGTTAAATCACTGTTCAGATGACTTCATTAGCAGAGCAGGACACATGCTGAGACACTTGCGCCTGCACACACATAAATACACACACACTCACACACACACACATACGCTTTCACCCTGCTACCTTGACGGTGTAGCATCGGGGCCAGACAGGAGGGAGAGTGGATTTATACAGGTGTGTGTGTCCTTCTTTGTCACCTGTCACTTCAGTTCCCTCAGCACGATAGCTCATCCATCATCTGCAGATTGAGCTTTTCAGCAGAAACCAGACTGATTAATACTACCCCAGGACCCCCAGGGTTGACTGGCTGACTGGCTGACCTGACTTCCTGGCAGGCTGGAGGTTTGAATGGATAGATGGATGACTCGTGGGTGGGCGAACATTTTAGTCGACTTGTTTGCTGGCTAAATTGCTGACTAACTGCTACTTACTGACTGGTTGTGTATGTTGTGATGTAGGAAGCAGTGATTAGTGGAATAGCTTAGGTGGATTAATGACAGGTTGAATGGTATTTTGACTGAATGTCTAGGAGGTTAACTAGCCCGTTTGTTTGTTGGCCTTTTTTGATAAATGACAGGTCTCAAATATGGATTGATGGATAGATTATGGACTGACTGGCTGGGAGGATAACTGGTTGGTTGTTTGCTGATGGATAAAGGCCAGGCTGAGTCTAGGTTTTGCCCATGTTAGCGGAATCTCTTATTGTACCTACACAGCCTTTAAATACTTTAAAAGAGACTTTTAATTAACATTTTTGTCTGGCGCAGCCTGTTTCTCTTTACACATCATCTTAACTTTCCAAACTTAAATCAGCCAGCTAACCTTAACACAAGAATACGTATAATTAAATAAAAGATGTATGCTGCAGAAAGAACACATTATGCAGTATTTAATAATCAAGGTTCATGGCAGATCTCAGTCGGACTATAGTACATATGAGGTTTATACAGTATGAACCATCCTGATGTGTATTTACTCATTTCCTTTATTACTCTTCTCTCTTTAGCAAGGTTCCTTTTTTGAAATGCCAAAATCAATTACATTACATACCCAGGTTAAATATCTACTTGACGTTTCACCTTGAACAAATTGAGCACTAAAGGTGTGTGTTAATTGTCATGATCTACGGATTGAAAAGTGTCCACATTCACTCACTCTTTGACAGCAAGTTATGAGCCGCCCTTTGTTCCGGCGGCATGGAGTCAGAGTACTAAGTGATTCACCTGATACTGAATAGTTTCTCTTTAACTAGTGATTCATGAATGGATAACTCATCTGATTTGTCCTTGGTCCCTCTTTAAAGTCTTCTTTTCTTTAGTGAACAACTCTGTCACAACATACCTTTGTACATAACAGTCAAAAGCAACACAACCCCTGTGTAGCTTGGAATTATTGGTGGCAATGTTGGCCCTTCTCTTCCTTATTTTAACTCTGATTGTGTTACAAGGCCTTTATGAACTGTAGTCCTTTATGTCATTTTTCTTTCCCATCCAAGAAAAAGAAATCTCATATCTCAAAAAAGTGTGGAGCATTGCCACGGACTAAAGTCACATTTTAACTGTCATCTGCCAAGGTGACTTTTTGTGACACTTTCCTTGTGTCTGTATGTCAGAGAAGGTCCTCTGACCTGGTTGATAAGGGGTAGCCAAGTATGAGAGATGAGTCTTCATGTGTCACAGGGCAGCTCCTCTACTCCATCATAAGGACCTAATATCATCCAAGGACATTCATACTTACATCTACTGGTCTGGAGTACCATTTCCTAAAAAAAAAAAAAAAAAAAAACAACAGGATGGGACAACACAAAGACTTCATACATTGGCCAACAGTAAATTTAAAGATAAATATGCTGTGCTATTTTTACAGCTAATATTCTGAGTAAGTATTCATCCTCACAATTTTATTTCACATTAACAGTAAGAGAGTACTAGCAGCATTGACCCACAGATTTGGTAACTTAATATGGTAAGCTACACTGTAAGTACTGAACACTAAAGCATTTCCTCTGCATTGTCTTATTGTTGCTGTTACCCCTCAGGTCCATAACAATAGCAGTTTGTGGAAAAATGCCAGTCTGTGGCATTCTCTTGCTTGAGCGGCTCCTTAAATTGCGGCGATAGACGCTTGTGCTTTCAGGAAGTGGGCAATCGCCATCTGTTCCCGGGCTCTGCCATATGGCGGGCTTTTTCTCAGGGAATAAAATAAAAACAAATATGTCAGAATGTTCGTCTTCCTCCACGGACGCTGATCAACCTGGGGAGAAGCTGGATCTCAGTGTGTCTGGATTAATGGTCTTACTTTACGCTTCAGGGAATGAGGGAGTGTGTGCTCGTGGTTGGTAGGGCTTTTTTTTCTTTTTTTTCTACGTGTGTGTGAGTGCGTGTGCATGCCTATGGGAGGGTATGCACACGCTAATGCACATTTATGTACCTGGAAGTATTACTGGAATCATTTATCTGACTTAAAGGGCGATGTTACCGTACCGTTTTGAGCAGTTGGTTGCCCTAGTCTTGGAAGCATTAAACAACACAGGAGAAAAGAGCTTCAAGGTTAGCCAGAGTGACATTTCATGGCTGCCGCTGCCAAAGAAACAAGAAGAAACGCTCTCAAGCCATCATCAGGGTCTCCGTCTTGCGAGGCCAGAAATTCAAAAGACTTGTCACTTTTGAAAATCAGGAGAGTGTGATGTGTCATTGAGGAAGGGCTTCTTTCTTCTCTCGTCGATCCCCTTGTGTGTGTCCCCTCAGTTGACTGACAGCTAGGGATGGGAGTTTGTGTTGGTGGAGACAGAATACATCTTTTGTCTGCTTGGTTATACATGGTGTGTTTTGTCTTCGCTACCCCTGGACAGCACTGACACATTGAGGTTTTCATTAGCCGTAAGCAGGTGGCGGAGGAGTGGGACGAGCTTGTGCGCATGAGTCTGCTTCCGTGCCTGTCTGTGTGCATACGCACTGCACCAACTTGTATACTGTATGCATATCATGGAGGGCGTACATGTGTCTGCCTGCATGTGTGTGAATGTTCACTCTTATATTTCAGTGTGTGTGTGATATTTGGAGGTTTGCTCCAAAGGCGAATAAATCAGTGATGCCTGGGATAAGGCCGTGGCCCCTCCTCAAACTGCACAGACAAGCTGAGAGGCTCATTAATCAAACGGCCAGTCACAGATGTGATGGCTTCCACACAAACCGCCAGCAGACTGTGAAAGTCACATCCAACAGAGTCAACTGTCAGCCAGGCAGGCAGGCAGGCAGGCAGGCAGGCCACACTTTTCCTCTCCCTCCTCTCTCACTCTCTTTCTCTCTCGCTCTCTCTCTCTCTCTTTCCCCTCTGTTGTATTTATCTCTCAGTCTCCCTTTACCTACTCTCACCTCCAGCATGATGCCTCGGTGTGATACACCTGAAATATTTGTCTTGTCCCTCTAAAAACGATCTGGAGGGTCGAGGCAAATCTATCTTCTCAGAGAGTGGTCATGGTCAAACCATTCTAGAGACATGAGGCATCAGTCATTACTACACATTACGCTGTTCTTTGTGGTTACAGCAGACCGTGCTTTGTGGTACAGTACAATTGAACATCTTTTGCTCCAACCTTGGCTCGATATACGAATGTTGATAGAGTGGCAATGATTTTACTTTGGACCAGCCAAGTAATATGCTTGAGTTAAGTTTATGTAATGGATATGATAGGCAGGTCAATACATACTGTTCACAGTGTCCAGCCATATATGCTGACACAGTAAGAGCATTTCCTCTTTACACTGTACAGAGTGTTGAGGGGTACAGTCAGGAGTAAAATGTGGATGCCTCCTTCATGGAAATACAGTCATGTTAAAATGAGTTTCCCCATTTCTTTCTGGCTATTATATGGCATATCATATTCTAACCATTTTGCTGTTGCAATCTCCGTTCCCATGAGGTTTGAATTGGTTACAATTGCTAACAATAGTTACAATAATATCACCATTCACTGACACAGTTCTTATTCCACAAGGCAAGTTTCTCAACAGGATTATCTGGTTATCCCTTGTGTATTGTGAACTTTATGCAGTTTCTTCTGACCTCTTTTTCACAAATATTGTGATTACAGAGAATTTTATAACACAAATAGCAACCTCTGTGATTGTTCCAACTTCCAGCCTTGGATGGATAAATAGTTGGAGAGACTCTGTAGCACCAGAGCTAAATGAAAATGCCACTTAATCTACTGCAAAGCCCTCCAAGGATGGAGAGAAATACTGGATGGAACGGGGACAAAACAAAGCCACCCGTTCCTGATTAAAAATGGCAAGTCCCAAGGCTCCCCAAATACACTGGGGCATTTGATGGTACAAATATAAAGACAGTGCTCCACACAGCAATAGAAAGCTATGCTTTTGTCCTCAGTAATTGTGGTGGAGCGCAGGAATTTCTGTTGTTACAGTGCCAGAATTTTGAGGATGATACCATGAGTCTGCTTGGAGCCTCACAAAGCTAAAACTATTCTCTTGCAAGATCACTTTTTTGTTACACAGACCTTATGAGCAGCTATTTAAGCCAGGTTTTTATAAATATGAAATGAGCTGTAATACAGCAACCTTATGGCTTATTTAACACGTTTTTTTTTAACAACACCCCTTTTTGGGGCATGAAAACCAGAAGAAAAAACCAATGACAGCCGAGCCAGCGACGTGTTTGTCTAATCACGTGAAACAAGGGTCCGTGTTGATGTCAGAGTGAAGTGAATTGAGAGTCTGTCATCTCTTGTAAAGCGTACTTACAATTGAGCCTTGCCACATTGAGTTCAGGGAAATTGTGGGCTCTGATTATGAGCCTTGTATAGTAAATAATATATAATTTACTATAATAATATATATATATATATATATATATATATATATATATATATATATATATATATATATATATATATATATATATATATATATATATATATAAATAAAATCACAAATCATCGAAACTCACTGCTATATCATACTTATAAGTACTTTGTTTCTACACCTGACTTCGGAGACTTTGTTGAAACTTTTGCTTAAAAATCCTAGCACGTCTACTGGGCATTTGTTTTTGTCAGCTCTGTCAGCAAAAAAAAAAAAAAAATCTGTATTTTTGCCCCTGGAACAAGTTTTGTCAACCAGTTTAGATGGACTCAGTTAAAGACATGTTGGACTGTTTGACGCTGTTGCCATGTTTCCTGCTGATTTACTGAGTTGACTTTTTAGCTGACTGCAGCAGTCCATTGTCAAGAGCCAGACTGTGACCGTCTGTTCCAGTCCATCATTGTATTCTTTTTTCTTACTACTCTATGTGCCATCTTTATTCAAACCCTCTGGAGGTGACAGTGAGTTAGGCTTCCAGCTTGCAGAATATGCTTGATAGTTTGATGAATGTATTGAAGGATTATTCTGTACAACTTCATATTTAGTTTACTGAGTCAAAACCGCCGTCAACAAGATCTGTGCTGCACATACCCCCCAGTAGATAGTATGTGATGTAGTGTGTGATTGCTAATGATTCAATGAGTTCTAACACACACATAGACAATTGTAAATGTGTTTGCTTATCTGTGTGTGCTGGTGCACCATTGTAACTTAGAGTTTAGAGAGATCATGCCCTTGTTAAAAAGTAGAAGGGCTTAATTTTATTTCTGGCAGCAGCCAAAATCACGTTCATGTATTTTTTTTGCAAGACTTTATAGTCATTCAGTCTCAAACAGGACACCAGCGAAATGCCTAAAACATAGCCTAATGTCTGTGTGTGTGCGCTGGTGAGGGTTTGTTTTGGTGGTACATCACGAGGTTGTATCCTGTCGCCAGGCTCATTAGCCCGGCGGCGGCACCCAGGCTGCCCCAGCCAATCGCTGCTCTCCACAAGCCTCTGCCATTTGCATGTGGTCCAGGAAGAGATAATTAGAGGGATCTCTGCCTGTCACTGTTAATCTGGGACTTAGTGAAGGACTGTGACGCCGACATGCTGATGGACTGACACACATGTCTCTGCACACACAGTGTGGTGTCATATCCGTATACACACATTGGCATCGGATGCACGCGCATGCACAAATGGCAAGAGCAAACACAGTACCTGTGCGCACACATACTAACACACACAAACACTGTTTCTTCTCAACCCTGCTGCCAAACTGAAGTCTTTATTAACTCTCTTTTTTTTGACCTGTGACTAATACAGTTGTCTTTTACTAGCTATTGTATCATATAACGCTAAAATACATCAGAGCTGCTTTTCCATTTGTATCTGAATGATAGCATGTTGACTCAGTGCGTGTTTACACCGGTTGTACTATGCTGTTGACACAGGTTTTAGATCCCTGTTCAGATAGACTGTGCGCTTGTTGCTTCCCAAACAGGCAGAATGCTCAGTAAGCCTTTTGAACAAGCCCAGCTGTCAGCCCTATATACTTTCACACACACATCCCGACAAACATGTACATGTGCTCGTGCACTGGCACGTCCCCAGCCACACACGAGCCGAAAGCACACAAACTCACTCACACACCGCTGATTGGCAGGCCTCCTGTTTTCCCATAATTCCGACTGATTTATCCAATCAATCTCACTTGGAGAGCTGCTAAAGCGTTGACTAATATTAAGAGTAGAACATGCGACAATTAAAACATCCTTCAGGTAATTACAGAGCTGGTTTAGCAGCAAACAACTGAGGCATTTTATACATTCAGCATGTTGCCCGTGTGTTTTATTTGTACCTGTTTGATAGTTAATCGGAGGAAATGAGGTACATCTGTGAATGTTGCCGTCTATAATGCACATGTCACATATTATGTAAAGTATCATATCATTAGCTGAATGTGTCTAGACAAATATTGACTCTGTTCGCCTAATTGAACATCATAGACGGTGATTCCCGTTAAAGAAAATCCTGTGTTAAAAGCTGGATAGATGTTCTTGTCAGTGCAAAGCTTATTTTCCACCCAAATGACAGCTAGTCCTTTTTGCACACTGTGGGACTGTTTAATGGTGCATGTTGAGAGAGAGGGTGAGCACTGTTGCTGACCTCATCCGTCCTGCTCAGTGACCCTGTGTCACCACTGATGACACATAATAGTTGACACTTGACTTTAGGGGCTCTTTAAGTGCCAGGAGTGCCCGAGGCCCAGGATTCATATTCTAATGTGGTCATCTTTGTACTCTGCGCCACCACCTTTTGTCCAGGAGCTCTCTCTACACTTGTTCCCACTTTTTCTTTGCCTTTTTTCATCACTCGCATTTTCTGTCTTTCTCTTGTCTTACAGGCGAATACACACATGCAATCCCACACACACACAAACACTTAGACCTACTCAGACACACTTGTGCTGAATTGAAATAGCCTGTCCCGCCTCCCTGCCCTATGTGCCATTACAGGTAAGCACAGAGGTGCACTTGTCTTGACAAATCTATAGACAGCCTGAGCAGACACTCCAGCTGGAATCCTCTCCTCTCCTCTCCTCTCCTCTCCTCCTCTTTTATCTTCACATGCAGTCAATTTTCCTGTCTTCACATGCCTTTACTAGCTGGACTCCACAAATAATGAAAAATACATGTTGGGTTGGATATTGTTTATAATTTAATGACTCTTGATTGATTGAGTCTAATCAGTTAGAATTAATTCCTCAATTCTAATTTGGGCTTAAAAGTATTATTTGGGTCGATGTATTTGATGATTACTTTTGGGAAGAACATAAAAAAGAATATAACCCTCTCTCTCTCTCTCTCTCTCTCTCTCTCTCTCTCTCTCTAGCTCTCTCTCTTTCTCTCTCTCTCTCTCTCTCTCTCTCTCTCTCTCTTCCATGCTGAAGATGAGTGAGTGCTTTTTTACAGTTGGATGAACCAGCAATAATGCCTATGACTGGAGTAATAAAAAACATTTTACACCGTGCTGCAATAAATGTTTTGGCACATCATACCGACTCCCTCTCTTGCATTATGTCATTTCACACAATGTTTACAATTTGCTGTATCACTACTGTTTCCTGCAAAGCTTAGCCGCACTGTTCAGCGCTGCTGTAGCTGCACTCATCAGATTAAAGACGATGGGGAGGACATTAGATCCAGATGTCATTTTTAGGAAGCATAAAGCAGATTCTTAGCAAATACCAGGTAACTATGAATTTAAAAAAAGTTCCAACTTTATGCAAAACCCTAATTATAATCTAAGATAGTAAGATCAACAGTTAAGTGTAGTGACCAGGTAGGCTGTCAACCTGTGGCAAATGGGCAAAGTGTGTACTTGCACTCTCCCTTCGCCTTGCCTCCTGCTCTCGGTTTCCCCCACCTTTTGCGGATTTTTACTCTGTTTCTTTCAACTCTTTCTCCTTTTACCTGCTCCGGCTCCCCCCTCTCTCCTATCTTCTCAGAGAAACCATCATGGGTCATGTTTTTCTCAGTCTTTGATCATTGAGTAGTCTTTCAGCATGTTGACTACAAGGCCTCTCACCTCCCCAGTGGTTGTTGCAAAAGAGGGGGCACACTTATCTAGCTTCTATGATGTTAATGGTTGAAAGCATTTGCTGATGTTGAAAGCGCGTGTGTGTGTGAGTGTGTGTGTGTCCACTCAGACATGATGAAAGACTCTGTTATAGCACTGGGTTGTGATCATGTTGCAGCTATTGTAGCTATATTCAGATTTGGTTGAAAACCAAGGCATTCTTACATACTGTGCTGTATCTGACTGGTGACAGTCATGTGACACTGTCATCATTAGGAAGAAAAAAAACAAACTCAGCGCTTAAAATTCTTACATTGTTTTTAAATAGCTTAAAAGGTTGGAATTTAGATCTCCTACTACCCCGAGCATTTCATCCATATCTATTTGTTCAGTTATTGCATGGAAAACTTCCTTCACTGTGCTATAATGGGTTTGTCCTCAGGGCACAAACTCTGGTTCAAATAGAAAAAGCTCTTTTTTTTTTCCTCAGTCTTTACACCTCATGTGTGTAAACGATGGTTGGGTGTCTGAGAGCTTTGCCGCTCCATCCAACTGCAGAATTCTCCCCTTTGTAAGATGCAGGGGATGGCCTTGATGTGACAGCTTGCGATGTTAGCCCAAGTTGTTTTTGACAGAAGACAAAGGAAAAGGGAAAGAGGGAAAGAAAAAAAAAGTGAAACATAAAGGCAAAGTTTTGGAATTTTTCCTCTGAGATGAATTGCTTTTGCAGGGATCAATTCTTTCTCTCATTTCTCTTTTTCTTTAAAAAAAAAGACAAAAAACATATCTGTTTTCCTCTGTATCTTTGCTTTGTCATGACTGTTAAGAACAGTCTGTTTGATTGAATTTGCCACTGGAGACATTCAGTGATCGTGATGGATTCTTAGAATGCAGGACCTAGGCTTGCTGGAAGCATCTTTTTTAGATTTTTTTTCTTCCTTATAACATTATGGAAACAGGTCTACCCTTTACAGCAGACTGAACGGTGAGTGGTGTTATTTGACATATTGTACTGCTACATGCCAGTCTATAAGAATGCCAATGACAATCATAGGAAAGGACATTTAGATTACTGTCGAGCCTCCCTGTCCTGTCTCTTCCTATCTGGCCTCCTATCACTCCATCTGTTTTGTAATCTGTCTTCTCTTCATCTTGAGTTTGACTTGTAATGATGAAAAGCTGGTCAGAGGGGTATAGAGCGCTCAAGCGTGTGTGCATGTGTGTATGTGTGTGTGAAGAGACAAGTTGGTGTTTCTGTGTGAATAGGTGGGTTTTGTGAGCTGGGTATGTGTGTGTGTATGCATGTGTGTCCAGTATCTCTGCCCTCACTGAGTCAGAGTGTGACCCTTGGGCTGTACCTTGCAATCAGTCAGCCTGCCTAGCCCTCCTGTCTGAGTGTTCCTCCTCCAACCCTTTAAAAGAGCCCTTCTTATCACCATGTGGTAGACCTTCCCTCTGCCCCTCACTGTTCTCAAGGTTAGCCTCACTCTGCTTTCTGTTTCCAATATCCTTCATATGCACCTTACTGGTATCTATACATGCTCTGCTTATTACACAGTCTCATAAAGGAGTCAGGATGTTGGAGGTTTTTACCCTCCTTCCAGCACTTCCTCTCAAGGTGAGCCTCTCCCAGCGCACTCCATATAGCCTTCCACACAGCTCTCTATCCAGCACTTACACACATCTGACAAAGGAGTGGAAGTTTAAAGGTGGCTTGGCTCCCTCCTCCCTCTCATCCTCACTTTCTTTCAAGGTGAGTCCCTTCCTACTCTCGTCTCCACGTGCAAGTGCACACACACACTCTCATTCTCAGATCCTTGAGAGAAAAAAAAATCACTATGAGTGAAAGTTGGGCCACACTACCATCTCTTTTCTTTTTCTCTTGTTCTGTCTTGGAAGGCCTTCCCACCTCATCTGTAGGGTTTGTGGTTTTGATGCCCACACGCCTGGTGGAGAGGTCAAAATGCCTGCGGTAATCTCAGAGTCTGCCAACAGTAAAGACGTTTCAAGGAGGTTCTCCTATATGAACACCATGTCCATGTCTATCTGAATGTATGTTATACAATCTGAGCATTGCTGGGACTAAACATTTTAGAATACTTGCCAAAGAAAATTGCAACACTGGATAAAAATATTCCTTTTTATTTTATTAATTTATGATGCATGGTTTGATTGTAAGCTAGTATTTCCTCAGTGTGGTGTAGTTATTGCTGTGGTGGATTTTAGGAATACAAATCTGAATGTTTTTGAATAATTGTGAAGATATCTGAAGTATTTGTGGTAAGAAAAAAACGGCATTATTTTGCAGGCACTCAGATCCGAGTGCTCAACTGCAAATGAAAAAGATTGTGAGTGAGGCATTTTCTTTCGCAACAGAAAAGAAACATCTCTGAGCCAAAGAGATAGTCGGGCACCGGAGTCTTGTTCAGTCCTCGTAGGGTGGAGGTTGCCGTGGATGCTGGGTATGCAAAGCGTAGGACTTTGACACAGGAAATAGGAGCAAAACAAAAACGATTTGGTTGAGGTTAGGGAAACTCGTGGTTAGATGTTAACACCCACAGTCTTATGCTTCAAGTCATTTCTCCCTAACCTTAATCAAACGCCATGAGTGCCTAAACATTAACATAAACAAGTTTGATCATCCTTTAAGAAGAGTGGCTATTGGAGGGAAAATAAATTAAAAAAATACATTGTCAGTCTCATTATGTGCATACAAAACACAATCCAGGTTATTTAATAAGGTGGAATTTAGTTGTATATCTAATTTCTAGGAGACAGGATTGTCGTCTTGTGTTACTGGTGTATTCATTGTAGGTTTGACAAGGGTGTCAACACAAGTGCACTTCAGTGTGCACCTGTAAGTGCCAAGAAGTAAAGGACATGTCATTGGCTACCAAAAGCTGAAATTCATAACCGCAACAAAGTTGGGGGTTGTGCAATAATTAGAGATCACTGTGACACATTTATATTTGAATATTTGTTTTCAAATATTTTTGTTTTCTTTCATTGGCTCATGGCTTTGTGTATGTGTGTATTATAACATCACAAAAGCTAATGTTTTATCCGTTATCCATCCAGCTTGAAAGAACCCATTTCTTAATCTAAGTACACAAAGGTTTCACTTACAGTAACAGCACTGGATACTGTTGGCTCATCACCTCCTCTCGAGGTGGTTGAGTCCATGCAGTGGGAGGCCAGTGTGAAATGATATCTGTCTGTCTGTCTGTATCTGTATCACTGAGAGCAGATATGGCTGATATCTCTGTCATCTCAGCATCTCAGACTTGACAGCACCGATCATAATCAGTCCCCCTCCGGCTCTCCCTCCTGCTATCTGTTTTTCTCTGCGCCGTAACCTAACCCGTACATTATACCAGGTGTATCTGTGTCTCATGTTCGGTGTTGCTCCTCACTCTTCATATCTTAACAACACCTTTCTTTCTTGCTCTCCTACAGTAATGGTGCACTTTGGGAATATACACTATATGCAAAGGGAGTTAGTGTTGGGAGTGATTCTGTTGTTATTTCTGTACTGGGTTGTGTGTGTTGGTGTGTTTGTTTGTGTGTGTATGTGGGTAGGTGGGTGTGTGTCAGAGAGCATTTACAAAGGGATCAGCCCTGGGGGTGTCGATGCATCGCTGCAGTGGAGGGAGAGCAAAGGGGGTGGAGGCGAGCTAGTTCACAGCAGATGTAGCAAACAGCCAACTAGCTTGAAAACCTCGCCTCAATTGGCTCTGCACTGCACAGTTCAGTACTTATTTATTTATTTGGGTTGGGGGGCAAATGTATGTTCAGTGGCGTTGGATATCAGTGACAGGAAGGATCAAAGAGCGACACCACAAATGAAGCTGTCAAAGTGGCCCGACAGCTGGGTCCCGAGGCGAACATCCCTCGCTCGCACATTTTATTATGATCGCAGTGAAACCTCACAGCAAGAAGGAAAGAGAGGAGGGGGGAAAAAAGAAAAGAAAACCATCATCTCCCCAACCAGAGAGAAAGAAAAAGAGACAAAATGAGTGCCGCTGTATCATTGCCGTCCATGATGGAATGAATTATGAATGTGTGGAGGGGATTAGGAAACAATGGTTGAAGTCACTAGGATCCTCGCCTAGTTTCCTCACCCTCAGCCCAGCAACTAATTAGCACTTTCAACACCAGTGTATGATCTCATTAATGTGATTTCTGCTTATGTAACGTGCAATGCAGTCGTGCTTACATGCAAACACACACAGATTGCACTATTATAACATAAAGCAAATGAACATGTGAGTGAAAACGTATTGTTTATTGTTGAGCTAACACAGTTAGGGTGATGAATCAAATGTTTTTCTAGTGTTGCGATTGCAGTAATGTTGTAGGTTTAGTCGACAGTGCTGTTCAGTGTTTAGGGCATTTACACCACGCTTTCCCCTTATGTCTTGCAATTATCTGAGCAATTTGATAATGTGTGATGAATATCATCAGTCATGGTATCGCAGTGTTGATGGATCCACGGCATAGACAGTTACCCTGTCTTTCTGTACCACCTCAAGAGGGACAAGAAACATAATAAAGTTCATACCGGTGGTACAAATGTGTAATGTTCTAAAAGGCAGGAATATATTTTTTCACATAATTGCACAGTCTATTTGTATAGTAGATACAATTCACATCAGCTAATTAGTATCCACACACTGAGATATAGGGAGAGGGAGAGGGAGGAAAAAAAAGAGGGGGAGGAAGCAGGGAGAGGGTAAGGGTAGATAATTAGACAGAATTAAGCCATCTCTTTTAATCTAGCCCCTGAAAGAAAGAGAGAGAGAGAAAGAAAGAGAGATGGAGGGGGTGAGAGGGTGGGGGTTCTCGGGGGTGAGGCCTACACATTCACCCCTCTGCTTTTTCTCCCTCTCTCTCTCTCTGCCGCTCTCGCTCCCTCTCTCCCTGTCTCGCAGAGGGTGTGAATGTGTGGGAAAAGAGGGGCCTAGTGCCTTAGCCTCAGCAGAATGGATCAGCTTGTGTTTCTGAGGCTCTCGAAGTGTCCCATTGTCATGATGTCACTGCAACTCAAGACAGCTGACCTCTGACCCCTATGGATTCATGGCAGCCCACCGCAGCACCAACGCACCCCCACAATGCCAAAAGGGCCAGATTGCCGCTGGGCGCCCACTAGGGGGTACTCAAGCCTTTTGCTGTGGAATTCGAGGTGCTTGCGGCTTTTGCGGCGCACAACTCATAGCATATTTGCCAATGAATTCGTCCGTCTATGTCCCCCTGATTAGGGCTCCTTTCCCTCGCTTCTACCCCGCTCTTTTTTTTTTTTTTTTTTTTTTTTGTCTTGCCTTCCCTCAGTCGGTCTGCCATCACAGCCAACCATGGCTCTTTTCCTCTCCTCTCACTCTCTCTCTCCCTCCTACACGCGTTGTATCTCAGTACCCATGAATATAGCAAGCGCCGCCAGATGTCGCAAATACATCATCTGAGGGATGCGGTGGTGATGGAAAAAAGTCAAGGCACGTACGAGTGGGGGATGTGAGCCGACTTGAGCTCTCTGAGCGTTTGTGTGTGTGTGTCACTGTATGCCAGCATTCATCTGTGCACGCGCGAAGTGTGTGTCTGTTTTCCAGGGTGTGTGTGTGTGTGTGTGTGTGTGTGTTTGTGTGCGTCTGCATGCACGCGGGTGAGTGTGTCCCTTTTGTGTGCGTACGCATGTGTGGAGGTCACAGCAGGTCAGCATATTGTCCCTCAGATGTTTGATATTTTATGTATAAGAGGGTGGCTAGAGCGAGAGGATAAGCACGTTCCTGACAGAGGCATCTCTCCGCCACAATCCGCCACCTCAGCAATGTAGAGCCCAGAGTCAGATCAACAATGGAGGGGAGGTGCGTTATACCCAGAGAGGGCTGATGGGAGGAAGCATGAGAGAGCGAGAGAAGAGAGAGAGAGAGGGGGGAAAAAAACCTAGAAAACCAGGACTGCTGCTGCTGCTGGGGCAGACGGCAGTGCAGCCTGACAGCACTGTTGCAATAAAACGACCATGGCTCTGCACAATATTGTGTTTACATATGCAATGTGCTGTCCCGCATGCAGCAAGGTGCATCATAAACATGCAGCATCAATACATAAAAGTACACTTACTTATTCATCTGCATGGACCAAATGAAATCAGTCAACATATAGCCGCACACACACGAGCTCTTTTTCTGTTGCAGGTGTGTGTGTTTGGGGGCCAGTCGGGGCCAGAGGAGGGGCAGTGGCGTCCTCAGATCATCCCGTGTTGGGAAGGAGATTCCCCAGAGTGGAGCTATCCCAAACAGCGCTCCTCTCTTTCTCCTTCAGGGGGAAAAGTTTACTGCCAGCTTGCTTTTGTAGTCGGCCTCAAAAGATTTGCGGCAGTCAGCATTAAAAGGCACAGATCTAAGGAGAAGCCTCCAACTGAAATACCTACAGAGGAAGGAGAGGAGGAGGAGAAAGAGAGGGGGGCAAACTGATACAAACATTAAAGACAGACGTTAAACGCTCCTCTTTATATTGGCTTTGTACCCCATGAACAACAATAATAACAACAAAAAAATCCCAACCATCATCTCATGGTGATTTTTTTTTCTCACTCGTGCTTTGATTCCTTCCTCCACTTTTTTTCTTTTTTTTTTTTTTTTTGCTTTGCCCTTTTTCACACTCTCCTATTTGTGTTCAGTTGTTGAAAGGTTGATTTCTTTATTCCCTTCTGCACACAAACACGCGCACGTAGGCCCGGTTACCAGGGCGATGATGTGGCGGATGACATCATGCCCTGACTGTGTTGTGCAGTGGGTCGCTTTCTGGCAGGGTTCATGGGATGGTGGCGTGGGCTGGCACAGTTCTCCTCGCTGTGTTCCCTCCATCTTTTGCCTCTGTTTCTCTCCCTCTCTTTCCCCTCTCTGTGTCTCTCCGGGCTCTCAGCATTGGCTTGTCCAGTGCGCCTTGTGTTCCCTGGGAAAAAGATTAATTATTCAACACGCAGCCTCAATTAAATTTAAATTCGGCAGTTCAAGTAACCTTTTAGCATGGCACATTTATTATTAAGGCAGATGCTTTGGCCCTGTTTAGATTTAGAGCTTATCGGATTCTTTCAGCCCCTTATCACATAGGCAGTTTACTTGTGATGGCTGTAAGGGTCGGCCTTGGCTTGGCTGGAATGCGATGGGTTATATTTTCTCAAACAGCTTCTGGTAAACATTTTTCACTATAAATTTCCTTTACCGAAGATTTCGCAGCATAACATGCACTGAACGGCATAGTAGTTTTACGAGTGACTCATGCAGAGAATAAGTGTGAGGCATGTGGTGCGGAGCTTTCATTCAACTTCCAGTTCGGACTTTCACCATTTGAAGTGGCTATCAAACACAGGACAGGATGTCATTTTGACTTGCATTTTCTAGTATAATGAACACTTCGAAACTTTGGAGCCTTCATCACTTGCAGATGTCTTTCTTTTCCATCATGTTCTTCTTTCATTTCCCAATTCCTCTGCTGAATAGAGTGGAGTGGCAGGAACAAAATAGAGACTTAATAGTAGCAGAAAAATCCAGGAATAGACACACACACACAGAGAAAAAATTAATCAGGTTTCATTGTAGACCAGACACACACACGCTCTCTGCTGAAAGATATTTAACTAATTGTGCTCCATGCATTGCCGCCACATGGTCACAAACACACATAAAGATTGATACATGAAGGCATGAATGCTTACATTTATGTCTGCACACAACAGCACGGCGGAACGCGACACAACGAGGAACGACAAGAAACAGCCCTGACGGCCCCACTCAATGATCCCCCCCTCCCCCAGTTCCTGTCTCCCCATTTCTCTCTTCCTCCATCGGAGGAGGTGGTGCCTTTGTCAGGCAGGAGCACGGAGACCTCACAAAGCGAGGGAAGATGTCACAACAAACAAAAACAGCATAGTAACCCCCCGAAATCTAATCAGGAGCCATTGATTCATGCTCTGAATGGAGACTGAGTACCTTGAGAGCTCATCCAATATGGCCATAGACAGCATGACAGGGGCCTTCACAATTCAGCTGTATAGTTCCCTATCATTCTGTTCTCACCTTTAGACTCGACTCTATCAACTCAAAGATGATACAATCATCACTCCACTCCAACATTTGAAGTCCTTTTTATTTCACTAATTCATTTATGTGCCTAAATCAATGATTTTCTCTTTGATTTGATGTATGGAGTATTTTTTTTTTTGTGGGTGGGGGGGGGGGGTGGGGTACACTAAAAGCCTTGCTTTTTGAATGCAGAGAGATATGAGTCTTTAGTGCTTTAGTTACTCTGATTGAACTTATGAAGGATGCTTCGATCAAGCAATTACGTACAAGGTAAACCTTTACTTAGCCAGCTTGTCTTGAATTTCCTTTTTTTTGAGTCTTATATTGGAAAAGACACATTTCCCTAATGGTGATGTGTGTTAAAACTGAGAGCACTTGTGTGCGAATGTTGTGTCTTTTCCTTTTTCATTACATTATCATTATCACAGCATTGCTGTTTGCTTTCTTTGTCATACCCCCCTCAAAAAAAAAAAAAAAAAAAAAAAAAAAATCAGATTAACAATGTAACTCTATTAACTCTTATGGGAATCTGTGACATTTCAAATGAAATTATTTAATCTATAATACTTGCATGCCCTTCTGAGTTCTCTTTTTTTTTAATGCTCAATATAATGCAACAACTTTCTTCTTATTATTTGTAATGATACTTTGGCATTACAGTGTAGAGGTATTGATTTTGGAACCCAAAGCATTTATTGTTGAGGTAAATGTTATTATTTTAATATTGGACTCATGCTAATTTAATAGAGCGTAACATACACGTCAGGGTGTGAGCCGCAGGGGTCTCTCTGTCTCTCTCTCTGCCACTGAGCATTGTACAATATAGAATAATCTCAGGTAATGTCAAAGACCAGTCATGGCGGCTCCCCAGTTTTGATTTTGCGCGGCCCGTCAGTCCTGGCTATAGTTTGGAGACATATTATAGTCACATTTCTTGCATATTTCCTGTATGGATTGTTGTTATTTTGTTTAAGAATGCTGTGAGTTGGATCAGTGGAAAATACTCAAAAACTCTGTCTCCTCCACCTCTCTCTGGTTTTGTGTCCCACGCACAGTCCAGCTGACAGTCCTCCACTACATCCCTCGTTTATTCCATCCCTTACGTCCTCCACTCATCATCTGACTACAGCACATTAATATTTAATTGATTGTTGAAATATCCAAGGGAGTGCACCATTCGCAGGGATACCTCTGCAGGACAGAATAGCTAGTGGTCAGGTGGGCTATAGTCTCTCGGGGAGGTCAAAAGATTTAAACCTGTAGGTACAAATTTTATGCAAGCAACAATAAAAACATCCCAAGCATTTTGACTTAACTTTTTTTTTTTTTAATGAGATATACAGTAGGTCAAACAAGTGACCCAGATTATATAAGACAACATCTGCAGTTGTCATTCTCTTGTAAAGAAAAATAATTCAAGAGAACTGGGCCTACTTTTGAAGTGTTTTATGTTTTTAAGGGTAAATTTAGTGTGCAACATAAAAACACTCTTAACAAAGTAGTGTTCTACATACTCTTACCGTCATCACCATTGTTATGGGTAGCTACTTTCTGCACTGGCCTTGTATGAAGATGTTATTAAAATTAGTTATTGTGTTAGATTACTTTTTTATAACCAGCAACTTTCACCAAATTAAATGACAAAATACATTGTTTTTATCTGCAGGACAACCTTGATTTTCAAAACCGCTACAAATCACTATTGACAAATAAGTATGTTTGATGTCAGAGCACTATGGTTTGGTATGTTAGGCACAAAAACAACTGGTTTCAAATGATTGCAGTCAAATAACATTGACTATGCTGTGGTCGTTAGAGAGCTTTGTCACCTGATCGTAGACAAATCTTTTTGGGGCATTTACTGAAACAACCGCTGATGTTCTTCGGAGGACAAACGTACCTGTTGTTGTTTAAGTTTTAAGTGTGTGCATATGTGTTATTATAACCGTCACCTATAGCACCCAGCACAACCCATCTCACTCTATTTCACCACACTGTTCAGTTAAATGAGTGCGTATGTGGGGTTGGGGGGGGGGGCAACTTCCCCCACTTTTCTTAATAGACTAGAAGATCCCTGGCCTCTCGGTTGTTACCATGGCAACTGACCCATTTGCCTGCTGCATATGAAAGTGAGGGCGAAGGAGCTCGAGAGTAAGTGTGAGACAGGGTCAGACAGATTGACAGACAGACAGGTAGAGTTGTAAGAATATAAGAAAGTCCTTCTACTCTGCTCGTGACTCTTCTGCTCTCTCTGTCTCAGTCTCTCTTTCAGCCATCTGATCAGCTGTATTAACACAGGGACACTTGCTGAGCAAGGTTAAAAAGGGCATCCATTCACTCAGCAGAGACACCCTTCACTGCTCTCTCTGTGCATCTGTCCGTGTGTGTGTGTGAATGATAGTTAGGCCTTGCGTATTGTTCAGTGGGTGTGTAAAAACTTATTAGAGTGGGATGTAGGTGTGTGTGCATGTCTATATATGTGTGTGCTTACCCATGCTTGGACAAAGAGGTGGGGTCTTTTTTTTTTCTTTTTTTTTAACACCCTGTCAAAGGCGGTACCAGTAGAAAGGAGGATTTTGGGGTGGCCTCCCCCCAACTCACAGATATGAAGCTGTCATGGGAAGAATAGCAGCATTCATTGAATGACACTTATTTTCTCCCACTTTACACAAGTGCAGCGAACAAAACAGGCAGGGGAGCAGCTGAGGAAGACATTTTCTTCGCCTTCGTCTGCAATGACAGACATGCGGCAATTACTTTAAGTCTAAGCAGACACCAAGAAAACTGCCATTCCTGCTTAGCTTTGTTACTTCATTCTTGCAAGCTGCCTCGGGCTTTTTTTTATGTTTACTGGATGTGATGTGTGTTTGTGTGTGTGTGTGTGTGTGTGTGTGTGTGTGTGTGTGTGTGTGTGTGTGTGTGTGTGTGTGCATACGTCTACGCTGAACCTCATGCAGTCTGTCTATACTTGTGTCCCGGCCTGATCTCTATTTCACATTGCACTCAGCCTTTACCATGTGTCACAGTCGACTATATGGACCCTGCATCTGTACAGTATCTTGTTCCCCATGTGCACTTACAATTCCACTTACAGTTGATGACCAGCAATACTTCACTTACTACATCTGTTATTTTAAGGCCTTGTGCTGGTTATCTTACTCAAATTGCATCTTTGAGAGACAGAAGAAATACCTGATGAGTACATATTCTCCTCAATCTTTCTTCATTCTTATTTTTTTAATTTGGCACGAGTCAGGAAGGTCTCAGAGTGCTTTTATACGAAAGCAGCATGGGCAAGCAGTGGCGAAAAAGAAGCATTTTTTGAGACAATAGCAAGTTTAGTTCAAGTCCATATTCAAATATGTTTCCTGTGCGATTAAAACTAATAATCTTCCTGAATGCATGGTTTATTTGCATGATGCAGTTCAGATCATGCAAGACATAACCAAAATTTGCACCACCGTTTGTGCCTAGGAACTTACTTCTCAACAAACTTATCGCAGACGTTTGTTTGCCCTGCCTTTGCAGATAAAATCTGCCATTTCACCATGCAGCTTTTCAGAAATGTTTTATTGGATTAAATCTAAAAGCAATTTGAGGAAATAGTAGCTGTTTTGCTGCAGTGTATGCTGTATTAGCTTTTGTTGTGATGCGCACATGGTTTCTTTGTCCTGTGGTCTTCCAAGAAACCTACAAGTCTGTGTGTGTGTTCATACAGTACAGTATATCTATTTGTGTATTGTCAATTTGCCCACTCGGGGTTACCTAATAGCTTGGCAGCAATGTGTCTCACCACCTATGCCATGTGCCTTGGTCTAATCTGACCGTAGCTAAATTAAAAGTCCTTTTGGTGCGGAAGTGGATGACAGTGTTTCCCTGTAGCTCACCTTGCCTCCCTTCTGCCTCCCCCTGCCTCTCTCTCTCCCTACCCTCTTGCCCTGGTGGCCCACAGCCCATTTTCCCACTAAGACCAGGTGTCCCACCACACCGGAGAAGAGTGTGTCTTAATCAGTACCACCGACGTGCGCGCCACACAATGCAAGACATACACACGCACAAATAAACACACACACACACATTCACATGCACTCAACAGAAACTCACACAACCACGCATTCATCCATGCAAAGTCAAATTAAGCACACACACGCACACACTGCAAGGGGCGCCCCACTGTCACCCTGCCTTATGTCTAGGAGTGACACTTGGATGACACCAGCAGCAGGATTATAAGAGCATATTTATTAGCCTTAGCACCGGCCGTGTGCAAGGCAGGGGCAAGAGTGCACACACAGATACAAAAGTACATTGAGTGAGGGAAGCCAGGAACAGCAACTAAATGACAATTAAACCCCATTAATTATGCAATGGCTAGGTGCAGACAGTGGCAAATTTTCATGCCCAGGTCAAATTCTAAAAATCTGTGCACCTGTTACATATTTTTAATTGTATATTACAAGATTTTCTCAAAACCATGATTTTTACAATGTTGTGGGGCGTGGGATTGAAACTAATTGTACATATGTGTTTAACTTTAACAGGCCATAGGTTAAACAATTGAACATAGCAGGGAAAAAATGCTGCCTGTCATATTTTGAAATCTACATTTCATCAAAACACTGTTAAACATTGTGCACTTAATTAGCGGTAAAAAGAAAGTGACTACGAGTTTCAATGAAAATACTTTCTTGAGAGTTATTTTATTTTCTGTGCCGCATTGTTCCAGGAGACAAGTTTACTCTCCATAAACCTTGACACTGGAACACATTAAGAAGTTTTTCGTATTGAAATCTAGAAACAAGTCCCCGATAAAGATGAAAGGACTTTAGTATTTAAAGGAGAAAATTGTTAAAGAGAGGAAAAACAAAGACATGACCCACTGTTGCTATTTACCCCCCCCCTGTCCTTATTATCCTGTTTTGATGCTTTAGGGAGACAAATGAACTTCAGGTGCCTTGAAATCTCATAATGAACTCTCTCTTACCCCTCAGCCTGTCCTGCTTACACTAAGCTGGCACAGCAGCAGTTACTTTATTTCCCTTTGGTGTATGAGTGGCTACACAGATCCAGGCAGACTCACCCACTTAAGTGGAGGCCACACTCTGAGTTTCATACAGAAGGTGCACAAACATAGACACCTGCACGTGTATGCCAGAATACACCACCACCATTACCCATTTACCACCCTAACCATACTGCATGTGCACTTTAAAGCACACAAGTACAATGTGCGTCCGCCACAATAAACATTCAATACATCACTTGATGTGTGGACAGAAAGCTGTGCTGTTGCTTTTTATGTGTTTAAATCTTAACAGGCAGGCACAGTGAGAGCTTGTGTATTTTCCTACATCAAATAATCACTCTGTGATTATTTGACTCAATAGAAAGACAAGCACCAAACAAATAGCATGGGGCATCTCCTCCGCAAACAAGCCAAATAGATTTTCTGTTTAGCCCAATCCTTTCAGCTAGCGAGGCCCCTCTGTCTCTCTGTCTGTCTGCCTGGCTGGCTGCGTCTATTTTCTTATGCGCAGTGCTCCAAAACTAAGCCAAATTAGCGCAGTCTAAATTTACAAATGGGCTACGACGTGATGCTCCCTCTCATTTTCCTTTCCTAAATTTATCATTCTCTTGTCCTGTCAGAGATATGGCCGTGTGACAGCATGCCTAATGCTATGGAGCTGGTCAGCGTTTAGACATAGAAGAGAAAAGTGGCCCTATGTGCTTTGATACAAAAATCTAACTTTACTGCCACATAAGAGCCAGTTAATATAAGCATTTTCCAGAGAGGAAAGGATGTAGAGAGAAATATAGACAGACGCCATTAGGATAAATGCAGACACAGAAAGGAGAGAACGACAGAGCTGCCTAGACCAAGGAAGAAGAAGAGGCAAATGAAGAGTGACACAGATTGGAATAGAACATATGTTAGGCTCAGGCAGCATGGCTAGCTTTCTAGCTTCCTTGAGCTCTTTTCACAGCCACGGATGTATATGGAGTTGGCCGGCCGGCTAGCTGGCTGGCTGGCTGGCTGGCTGGCTGGCACTGTTGGCTGCTCAGTGGTCCTGAACCAGCCTATTTGAAAAGCCTGATGTGTTTTATTTGGGCCTGCTTCACACTGTCATCTACGATCGGAGATGGACTGTAATTGAGAGTCAACTCTAATATGCATGGAGGCAAGCTGAGGAAAATCTTGGTGGTGAAGAAAAATATGGGTCCCTGAATTAAATCTTGTGCAGTGGTGTTTTAATGTTTTTTTTATTATTGTTGACCAAATCATTTAAATGTTTTACTCCTCTTTTCTTCTGCTGCTTGTGGTTGAAATCATATCTCTCTCCTCTCTTCTGCTGTATTGTCCCCACGGCTAAAACACACGCATCTATTTGACTCCAACTTTACCTCACTGGAAAAGACTGAACTCAAGGTCATGATTGTCAATTACCTTTTTCATTCCTCTTTCTCTCTTTTCACAGATACATGATTCTTTGCCGCACTTGGATTTAAGCAGCACAGCTACCTTTTTTTATCGAACAACGGCGAATAGAAAGTTTGCCTGGCAGGAGTGTCTGTGTGAGTCCGTGCGTGCATGGTCATGTCTCTTTGAGTATTTTCTGGCTAAATAACCAATACACAGTTAACCTTGGGAAGAAAATAATAGCTGAGAGGAACACTGTGGTTGGGAGGCCAGACCCCATCCTCTAATGAAGACAGTTCAAACATAGCAAGTGAGATCTGCTTTGGGTTTGTGTGTTCATGTATGGATGAGGGGGTGTGATTTTATCATTACTACGAGTATATTTTAATGTTAGTGCTGTAGTGGGAACGGTAATGTCTGCATGCTCATTTTCATGTTCCATATATAAATGTACACATGTTTGCACTTTTCTGAGGAGAGCAACAGTGTAACGACTTAACACACACTCTTTTTGTGTGTTGCCCACGCTGACAGACTGCTAGTGAGGGTATGGAGATACAGTATGGCTCTGGGGTTAGTTAGGGAGCTGTACAGTATGTGCTGGGGGCAGGGAGCAACTCAGCAAGGCAAGGCCCTTCTGTCTCCTTGTCATCACCTAGTGCCATTGGGGGTTGAAAGTGCCAGTGTGTGTATGTGTGTGAGCAACGCAGTGATGCGGGTGGGCGCACAGCCGAACGGGCACTTGACTGGCGCTGTGGCACTTAGCTAGCGCGTAGCTGCTGGCTTGGCGGCGCTCCAGGTTAACTCGCCGTGCTGTGAGGTTTTTTGTATCCATGTGCGTTGGGTGATGTGGCACCAGATGCCACTCCATGTGCCCAAATCCTGTTGACATTTGGAGCGTGGGCAAGCGGGCACACAGGAAGGAAGCAGAAAAGAGGAGGGAAATTTAATTAAGATGAAACAGCAACCCCGGCCATCGTTACAGTATGTTGTGTTGTACTGTTCACACGCCCAAGCATGTAGACGCAAGCAGAGCCATCCAGACACACAAACACAAAATAGGTAAATACACACACACACACACACACGGCTCTTCTTGCCAATTGGACTGCAGCTATATGTTTTTTTGTGTGAAGCTGGCAGATAAAAAGAGCAAAAGGTGCAAGGTTTAGGAGAGCAGAAGACGGAGTAGCTGTAGGAGGGAGAGAGGCATAGAGGGAAGGTGATTGAGAAATGGGCTTGTGTGCATGGGTGAGGGGGGTAATTTGATTAAGCAGGCTGACAGAAGGAGGAAGCGAGAATCGTGGGGTGACAGGTTGATGCCAGCTCCTCCTGGCATGGCCTTCACCCTTATTCCTGACTGGGAGGAGATAGAGTTGTAGGGGAGGCTCACAGTATTTTGCCAGAGATCATAGTAAAGGAGGATGAAAAATAGTCGGATACAGATAAAAAGAGGTGATGAAGTACAGAGGGAGGGCGACAAGGGGCAGTAGGGAGCAGAGGGGTGAAGGGGAGTATCACACTGGGATTCAAAGAAAAGGAGGTGAGATAGAAAGGTGGTGAGTAGGTGGTGATATGAGGAAACGGCAGGGGGTGGAAGAGTAGGCGGTGTAAGGGGCAGCATGTTAGAAGACCCCTCTTACAGTTTTTATTCAACTTTCACACAGTCAGCTTACCAAATCTATTTTTTCTGCAGATATAAATAACGCTTTTTAATCACTATATTATGGTGATGAAATTCTGTGCAGCACATTTTTCACATTTCTGTGAAATTCCATTATTTTAATATCTCCACTTTCATTTTATAGCTTGACAAATGATGTCACAACTCTAATCATCATGACTACCACTATCATTATCATCACCCCTCTTTTTGATATAACACTGTGCTCTTCAGGTGTTTAACATGAAGTGTTAATATTTTAAAATACCTCGCTCATTCTTCCAGCATAAAATATAACTGCGGCAGAGGTTCAGAAGGCTTTGAGGGCCAGTTTGGGCAGTCCCCAACATGGTTTCCAGTAGCTAACACTATAATGCAGGCAAACACACACACACACACACACACATGCACACGCACAGCCTCATTTAGATGCAGAAGGCTGGGCCTGACGTCTAGCATCAGGTCTCACAATAATTATTTTAAATTGCTACGAGGAACACAGGTCCTGGTGGGATATATTACCTCTACTCTAACCAGAGATGAATTTCACCCTGCACATGCATACACTACAGCCTTCTGGCTTTATATATATATTTATATAAATATATATTGTGCATGTGCACGTGTGTGTTTGTGCATAGGTCACAAATACACCTGCCTGTGTGCCTGCATGCCCGTGTGTATGTGTTTGCGAGCACACGCTAGCGAACTAGTAGGTGTTCTTTTTCCCTGTGTCAGTGTAATGTATATATTTCAGGAGAGGCCAACATTAATTTTTTACATGTTGAGACAAGGTCATATGACCGCATCTGTATGCTTATGTATGTATATATGTGTACAGCTGTGGGGATGCTGTGCTAAGTGGGTGTGCTGTGACTGCTCATCTATATAAGTGGTTATTTTGATCAGGTATCTAGAGTGTGGATCACACTTATTCCCCGCAGACCTGAGCACCCACTACACACACATGCACACACACACATTACCTGACTTGATGCAGACTCTGTGTGTTATTGTGTACAGCATTGCCTCCATATTACTGTCTCCTTAGACTACACCTTCTTTGATTGGGTCAGTTAGTCTGAGTGTGTGTGTGCATTTCTGTGCTGCTACTGCTTTAATGGTATCTTTTCTGCTTTACACAACACTAATAAATATGAAATTCGTCGAGAGGGTCAGGGAACACTTTGATTATACATAGAGAATGCTGAACTACTCGTGCTTTTTACAGATGTACAACATTTGGCTCCTAAAACCTCCCATAAACAGGCTCACACACTAAAGCCAGCTGCTTCCTGACCACTACTGAGGTTTGAAAAATCCAGTGTGCGTGTTTGTGTGTGTGTTCTTTATATGTTCTATTCAACCACAACTGGACATACTAGAAAACGCCATGTCTGTTATCTGTAACTAAAATTGAGCATTCTCATCGAGTATGCAAGTGACACCAGCACTCCTCATAATAAAGGTGGCACACTGTCATTGCATGACTCTGCTGGGCGGAGAGGAGGTAATGATGTGAGGTATATACGGATTTAACAGTCATAGTCCATGTGAGCCAGGACGTACAGCTTCATAAACTCAACAGAAAGAGAAAAAGAGAGAGGGAGAGAATTACAGAGTTAGAAAGTGAGATGCTTTCCTTCTCTATCTTTGCATTTCCTCATCCTTCCTTCCCTCCGTCCCTCTCTTTCTCTCCCTTCTTTAACCCACACCTGAACCTGTCAGCTCTGTATTGCAGAGAATTTTCCAGCAGCTCTTCGACATCTCACTCTCGCCCTGCCTGTCAAAGACCGCTGAGGGCACAGAGAGAGAGAGAGAGGTTGAGGGAGAGAGAGAGGGAGAGAGGGAGAGGGGATGTACTGATGAATCCTCTCACAGAGCAGAGAGTTCACCTCTCAGGTAATCCTATAAAAAGCCAAGGTGAGATGCTCCTCTGCCTCCCGCTCATTATAGCATCTTTACCCTGCACCGCAGCCGCTGCTCTCTTCCTAGAGGTATATTGGGATAGTGGTGCAGGGGGAGGTGGGGAGAGTTGGGGAGTTTGGCTGGTGGGGGCAAAGAGAAAGGGGAGAAGGAGGCCTTCTCACTATGCACACAGTGCTCGCACGTTGCACCGCATGCGCCACATCTGTTAGACTTTTTTGTACCTCTCCTTCTTCTTCTTCTCCCTCCCTCTCTTTCTCTTTCTCTCTCTCTCTCTCTCTCTCTCTCTCTCTCTCTCTCTATGTCCCTCCCTCCCTCCCCTCCACTCCCCTCTCAGTTCCTTTTTTAATCTTTTATTCATAGCTTAGCAGGTGATGAAAAATTTATGCCCTGAGTCTGGCATTGAAATAAATGCAAAACGAAAACAGAAGCAGTTTATACTGACAGTCTGAATATCTCTATCTAGAACAAGGCTGCTCGCTGCAAATCAGGAAGCCTGGTGCTCTCCTGTTAACTCCGCTGTGTAAATGATGCTTTGTGGCTTCCTGCGAAGCCAGAAGATTAGTGTGTTTTGTTTTTCCCTCTACTCCCCTCCTGTCATCTTACCAGAGGGGAGGGAAGTGGGCACTTTTTTTTTTTTCGGGCACCATATCCCAAATCTTTTCAGTAACTCCCCTCCCATATCCACTCACCCACCAGCCCCCATTACCACCCCCTCCTTTTCCGACTGCCTTGTTTGCGGGTAGCCGATCAAAGTGGGCGAAGTGTTAGATTTGTTGTTCTACATGGTGATTGTGTGTATTCTCAGGTGTATTCTCAAGTGTTGTGTGTGTGTATGTGTGTAAACCTCACTTCAGCAGGAGCTCTAAAGTCCCCAGTCTGACTTAAAAAAAATATCCACCCACACAGACGCATACACATATAGATACACACATACCAGTTCACCCTTACGGCATGTAAGAGGGACTATCCCTCTCTTTGGAAGTGTTACACAGAGGCTAACTCTTCCCACCAGCGCTGGCATATTGCTGCTGTTGGTTTTGAGACTCACCTCCCCCTCCTCCCCCCTTTCATTTTAAATCTCTACGTTTTATGAAACCCGATCAAGCGATCTGTAAAAAAAACTATTGGCACAATAAAGAGAGAAAAAAAAAACAGCTGCATTTGTGAATATGCAACACGCAAAAAAAGTTTACAGCAGGATTGTTATTAAATGTGTAGGCACCTCGTGTTTTGTATCAGTGGGTTTTTTTGGGTGTATATTTGTGTGTGAGCGAGACAGAGCGAATAAGAGCATGCACATAAACATGACTGTATGTGTGTGCATGTGCACTCGCCTCTGTGTGTGTGTGTGTGTGTGCCCGTACGGTGCGTTGTGAAGTCCTGCTGTCAGCTGTAATGATGTGTTGTGGTAGAGTGCTGAGAGCGGAGAGGCCGGCTTGGCCTCGGCCATGGATCTAACTACTGATCTGATACTCTCTGACAGCCAGAGAGAGGGAGAGAGAGAGAGATGTAGAGATGGAGAGAGAGATGGAGGGAGAGAAGAGAGACCCGATTTAGGGCAGAGAGGAGGGATGGATGGAAGTTTGGGCCTAGAGAGAGAAAGAGCATTCAATGAGGAGAGAGAGATGAAGGACAAGTCAGGGCTTGAATAAGAGCAAACTGGTATTTCTCTGTACAGCTCCTGTTGGTTATATCTAATGCACAGTTTGAGGGTTAATACATGTTTTAGTGCACACAGATTGTAATCTTGGTTGCTGATATCAAAGCAAAAATAAAATTGTTTCCTACTGTAGGACTTAAAGTAGTCCAGCTACAGCAAGGCATTTCCCTCTGGGAATTATCATCAAGGAAATTGTGTGCGCGCATATGTGTGTGTATGTATGTGCATATGCATGCGTGTAAATGTGTGTGTGTGTCCCTGGCCCTGCCCCAGTGCCACAGTGCCAGTCGTTGGCAGAGCGTGGCGGTGTGTAGCGAGGACGAGTCACCCAGCAATTAAATAAAGATCTCTAATTGGCTGCTTCATATTAGGGTCAGCAGCTGGAAAGAGAAGAGAGGTTCGTCACATGCACTTTCACACACCCATGATACGCACATGTGTACGCACGCCAACACGCACGTATGCTCACACTCATATACTCGCATACACAAACACGCACGGCTCCTGAACAAAATTCAATTATTAATGGACTGATTGCTCGAGTGGAGCTTCTCTGGGAATCTGAACCTGCCACACTGAATAAAATAAAACCACTGCTTTACATTTTCATTATACCAAACCGTGTTTTAAATTGCAAATGCGTCTCGGAAACCCACCGTTGCCCCTCCCTTCTCCCCTCCCTCTCCTTCCCCCGTTTTCCTTGCTGTCTCACTACAGCAACCCTCTCCTCCGTGTCCCCTTCCTCACCAGTTACATGTATCTATGCACACGCACACACACACACATGCGCCTGCACATTTTTACTGCTGTGGCATGTGTGTACAGCCACCATTAAGCAGTCTTATTAAAGGAAAAGGCTGTGTGTGTTTGTGAGAGAGAGGAGTTGTGTGCAGGAGGAAGTGCTTCTGGGCCGCAGCGGAGCTCCTTTGCTTATTTGCAATCAGGTCAGACAGACAGCACAGCCACATACACCACTGTCACCTCCCTCTAGACTCTCTCTCTCTCTCTCTCTCTCTCTCTCTCTCTCTCTCTCTCTCTCTCTCTCCATCCCTCTCTTCTATCTCTCCTCCTCTTTTCCTCCCCCTCCCCCTGCTTCTGTGTTTTTCCCAGCTCCAGTGAAATAGCACATTTTGTCAGGAGTTGGATATCTCAATTATCTCCTTCGTAATACTGAGGACATTCCTCTTTGTTTCGCCAACTCACTCTCTCTGCCTCTCTCTCTCATGCTCCCCCCCTCCTTTCTCTCTCTCTCTCTCTCTCTCTCTCTCTCTCTCTCTCTCTCTCCCTCTCTTTTCTTCCTCTGCTCCCCCCTCTCTAGCATTTCCATTTCTAATTTACCTATGTATATTTCATCCTCACCTTGGTTGCCCTCATTCTGTCGTAGGTTAACTTCAGCCAAAATACTGATCTCACATTGCCCACTTGTGTCATCATGTTGCGGGGTTTTGTTGTTTTCACATCTGTCTTTTTATGTGTGAGTGTCTGTTCAACTTGTGTGTGTGTGTGTGTTTTTATGGTCCTGTTTTTTTTTCTTCAAAAATCTAGCTCATATGTGGTCTTCGCCGTAGTGTTTTTGGTTCGCACTTGTTGTTGATAAAGTAAAGTTTCTGTTTGTGGCACTATTTTTTTTCTTCCTACACCCATGCTGCAAATTCTAACCACCCATTTCCTCTTATGTTTATTCCAATCAAACTGCTGGTGCTGCTGCTGCTGGAAATTTAAAATGCATGTCCTCCTGTGCACCCAAAAGGATTTTTTTCTCATGAAAGACCAGCCTGACACCAGATGTTTACAACAGCAAAAGTGAAAGAAGTGTGGGGAAAATGAAGCGGCCATAAGCTGAATCACTATTATGTTCTATCAGTCTGCAATAGGGAGTAGCAGGATGAAATTGTATTTACGTGGATTGTGAAACATTCTGCATGAAATAGTGATGAGGGAAGATGGTGATCACTCCAATACACCTTGTACTTACATGTGCAGCAGGTATCCTCTATTATCAACAGGTAATCTCAAAACAGGAGTTCACATAGACGTGTCGCATGTTTCTGATTGTGCTTTGTGCCTGTTTATGTACGCATGTATGTGTTTCACTGTGTGCGCATGCACTGAGCACCCACATATCTCTGAGTGTGCCTCTCGGTAAGCATGTATGTGTGTGCGTGGTGTGCTACATTTTTATGCATGCCTCCCTCTCTCCCTTTCTGTGCTGCTCTTTTTTTATTTGTGTATATTCTGGCTGTTCATTTACTTCTGTGTGTGTGTGTGAGAGAGAATGTGTAAGTGTGTGTGTGAGAGAGAGACTGATAGTGGTTATGGAGGGGGCAGAGAGGCTCATGGGAGTTGTGCTAAGGGCCATAGTATCACTCCACTGTCTCTCAGGGCACATTGTTTATGCATGGGGCCACATATGCAGCAGGTACAGACACTCACTGCATACTCCCAGAGACACTGTGTGGCTGTTTGTGTGTGTGTGTGTGTGTGTGTGTGTGTGTGTGTGTGTGTGTGTGTGTGTGTGTGTGTGTGTGTGTGTGTGTGTGTGTGAGCGTTCCTGTGTGCATATAAAAGTGCATACAGTATGTGTGTATGTAGGCATATATACTTGCTTATGTTTTTTTGAGTGCGTGCACATGTGTTTGTTTTTATGCGTGTGTGTGTGTGTGAATGCAAGAGAGGTTCCCGTCGCCATTACAGCCCACAGGCGGGACAGTGATCTCATCCTCTGGTCTCCGTCTCTGACGTGTCAGCACCCTGCCGGCCATGTTGTTCACCTTCACACTATTTCTCTCTGCTCGCTGGGAACCTGTTCACACACAAAACGTGTACACTTTTGCATATGTATGTGGCTGTATGTGCGCGTGTGTTTGTTAGAGTCTGACTTTGTGTCTATGTGTGTGTGTGTGTGTGTGTGTGTGTGTGTGTGTGTGTGTGTGTGAGTTTGCCAGTCAGACAAGTGGAAGGTCAAGTACTTATGGCTGCTATCTCCCCCTCCCTTCTGCCTTCTCCCAGAGAGAAACCAGCTTGTGCCAGATGTCCTGTTAACAATCACCCCTCGGTCCTTCCTGACTTCTCCTCCATTTCTCTGTCTTTTCATCCTGCGTTTCCTCATTTAATTAACTTCTTCATCCAGTAAAACGCTGTGACAAGGACCCTGCTGCCTGTATTCTGGCTTCTCACACATTAATGAACACATCCAGTGAACACTATGTTCTCTCCCTCTTGTCCACAACAGGAAGTGGGTTTTATGATGGTCATTTTAAGCCATTAACACATCTATGCACCTCTATACCTCTCTTGTCCGTTTGTCCCTGACAGCTTTAGTGCAGTGATGCTTAGGCTAATGCTGTACTCATTGCTATACATGAACTATGTAAGTTACACAATATCAACTGATAGTTGTACTGAAATGAAATGCAGTTCGACTTTGACGCTGAGTTCATGATTCTTCTTTCCATCTTCAGGCTATTTTGCTTAACTGATTGCTGGAATCAAAAAATGAACATATAGTTAGTTTTCAGACTGAATTAGGATATAGTTTTATAATCATCATTTCATGATACGGATGCCTTTACACTGCACATCAGCTTTATAAATAATGCAAACAAAAGCAGTGAAAGTCTAAGGGACGTTTTATAAATGTAATTTTCACTCTCATACAGAATTCAGGACATTTTATTTGATGATAAATGAAAAGTTTGTTCAAATGTTGCAAGTCAAAAGTAGACAGTAGATCTTTCACCCCATTTGAAGAAATATTTCTACGTATATACTGTATGTAGACAGTCAATAAAAGCATGAATAATGTGCTGTTAAAGGGTAGAAATACAGTACATACTGTAGAAATACTCCCCAAACTGGTGTACAGTAAAATTAAATTTAAATAAAATTCAGGTCAAGGCATCAACGCCTCAGATGGACAGGTCAGAGATGGAGATCCAGCCACTGGCATGAGATGCCATGAGGTAATGGAGGTCATGTCTGAGCTACTTTACCCTTATGTCATAATCTGCCTGGCCAATCCACCTCCTCCCTTTTCAGCTTAATAGATATCATAGAAACTATCTGTGTATGCGCTGCACTGATGTTGCAATGCATTATGAAATGACATTTCTCTTCTGTGAGTATCTATCAGGAGTGGCTTTGAAAGAAATGTGTCATTGCAGCCTTGACAACAAGGTGGCACTCTGCACTAAGACAAATCCCCCGAGGCCTTTCTACCCCCCCAGAGGACACCTTTACCCAGCGAGAAGCTGAGGGAAACAAGGAGAGGCAGAGGCACTGACAAACAGAGAGGAGAAATATTGAGAGAGAGAGACCTGTGTTTCTATGTCTGTGTATACTGTGTTTGAATATGATGCCACAGAGACGCTCTCTTTCCAAACACTCGAGCTGTGATTTGACTTAGTGGCTTGGGCGTCTGCCCTAACCTGCGTGTACATGTGTCCACTGGTGTGCATGCATGTGCGTATAAAGGGTGTAATGTAATTATATGAAGAGCGCACAGTAACAATTATCCTATGTTTAAGAAAAACCCAGATTTAGCGGGCTCATCTATCAGAGGCATACCAATTGGGAATGCTTTCTCTCACATAACCTTTAAATGTGTGTTTATTGAGTGAGCCACACTTATATTAAGTGTAACGTTTTATTGCCTGAAATGTAATCGCATGAAGTGGAAAATAGTAAAACAATTGAGCTCGGCTGGAGACACAAATGAAGCAACCAAAATTGCCATTTTTAAGAGGAGAGACCTTCTAATGATATTCATAGAAGAAAAGAATTGTAAGACTTTTTTTATTCAAAGCTAAATTTTGAAGGTTTCAGAAAATCCTTGATAGAGTTTAAAAGAGTAAAAAAAAAAAAAAACATAGAGGTGAGTATGTGTTTAGTGTGCGTGAGTGTCCCTGATGTGTGTGTGTGCAGCATGTCACTTCCTATCCTCTAAAGAGAGTCCAGGTAGCGGTGTGTGATGGTGCTTTTCTCACTGGAAAGAGATCACTGGCAAGTACGCCCAGAGCCATCTGCACCAGACCTCAGACTGCAACATCTGTGATACTCACACACACACACATGCACACGCACACTCGGCCCATCACCATCCCATGAGGAGTATACACTTCTGTCACACTGCTGTGATGTAGCTGTCATATACAGAGCATATGGCACTAACCCTTCCCCCCCGAAACCTTAAGGTCCAACGTCAGATGTGACAAGCTATGTAGAATTAGTCTCAATTCTTCTTCGTAATAAAGGGTAGTTATTCACATTATGCTGAGGTCACTCTCATAACAACTGTCAAATTAGGGCGCATTTTGATTTGATTGCCCAACTACGTGCAGGGAGAGTAAATGATGAGTGATTTTCAGCCTGCAGTTCAATAAAGGCTGATTTGTAATGGCTACGTTGAGTTTAGTCGATGTTTGAGGTCATTCAAAACTTGTTCTCCCACGCTTGGCGTTATTATGGTACGTCAGAGAATGCAGCTGATAACAGACGCGTGGAGGAATTTCTGTCGTATTTAAAATCAGCAACTGACATGTCTACAGACTAAATGCAGCCACAGTGTCTGAACTGGTTGTATAGGTGAATGATGTGAAATGTAAGTCAAATAACATGTAATTTCCCATGTCGTTATGTTTAGAGTTCTGCCTTTGTTACAGTGTTTGCATTATAGTGTTTTTTTTTTCATTTTACAAATACAGAATATATCAGTCTTCAGGGTACGATGCGTTCTAATCATGTCAAGAATTTGACCTAAAAAATATACACAAGCCAAACTCTTGGGCCAAAACACATCGAGGTTTCAACTTCAGTCCGACAATGTTTATTTCATCAAACTTGTACAATGTAAGCTCTGTTGAATAGTCAGAGCCGTGGCCTTTTACATGATTTTCATTACCGCTGTTGAAATCTATTTTTCTTTTTGTCAGTTTGTTTTTGGCATGGGCCCACCTGCATTACCCCATAAAGTATCAAAAACCTTGTGTGCATATTACATGTAAATATTGTGTATCCTTCAGTCGGCTGTGATAGTATTTGCGCGTGTGTGTCTGTATAGTAGCCCAGATTGTACAGTAGACTGTCAGACAGAGACTAATCACCTCGCTGTAGTGGTGATTGCACATTCGAGGGCTAATTTCTCTGTTGCTTTAAGGGCTGATTTGACTATTACCAAGATCCATTGTTAGACTTTTCCACTATTTAACTGTGATCACTGTTATTAGGACATCAGCTGCTAATGAATAAAGAGGTTTTGATTGTTCTCTTGACTCAAATACGACTACAACTGTAGCAGCAAGAGAAAGTATTGTTGCCTTCTCAATGCCTACTTTTATAAGCTATAATTTGATTGTACAACTGTTTTCCCTGTTTGCCTTTTAGATTTTCTGCCTCTTTTTAATCTCTTGGTGGACTTTATTAGCCGTTAGAATTCAATAATTCTTCTGTATCCTTGTATTACATACTCACAGGCTATCTTTCATTAATTAGTTTTCTTATTTAACCAGAAAAAGTCTCTAGTAGGGATGTCTGAATCGAGTTTCTGTTACTTATCTTGGTCAGAGTCATTTAATATTGAATATCTGCCGAGTCCCAATCTTATATTTATAGCTTACATAACACAGCTTCACATTGCACATTTAAATAGAGCATTTAAATATGGTTACATTAAAATTAGGGTAGTTAGCTCAGTTTAGATTTGATATGTTTAATGGCTGAGCAGCCTGGCATTAAGAAACTACAGCCTGCATTGCAGCAGGTACAGTACCACACTGTTTTATATGCAGTGGTGTGAGGTAGAGTTTTTTTATACTGTATATCTGTGAAGAGAGCAGTGAAAGTCTGGATCTGTTGTGGCTGTACAGTTTGGGGGGGGGGGGGCTCGCTTCATCCACAGCATGAACAAAATCCATAAGTTCATATAGAGTTTTTGGCCAACAGAAGTACCTGCGATATGTCGCTGGAATAGACGCACAGCAACAAACCACAAACTCTCAGTGCTTATCATTAATTGAAACTTCTGGCTGTGGTTTGTTTATTGCTAAGAATAAGTTGCAGCATTTTAATGCAGCACAATTATGTGTTTTTGGCAGCTGGTGCACCTGGCAGTAAGGGTCCACGAATGGATCAAGTTTTATGTAGATGATAACAATCAATTAAAAATAAAATCCTTAATTGGCTCTGACACCAATGCTGTGCATCAACTCAGGAAATCCCTTTTCACCAGTCCAAATTCTTGACTTTGCTTTTTACCCACCTTCCCATCTGTGTATTTGATGGTAGGGGTCCAATCCTGACTCAGTGTTTACCACTTCACCTCCCTTTTCCCTCCTTCTCCTCCTGCTCTCCTCACCCTCCCCCTTCTTCGCCCGCCTGCCCCCCAACCCCACTCCTCCAAGTGAAAGTGCTGATTGCTTTAAAAGACCATACAGACACGTTGGCAGCCATTATCTATGGTTAGAAAGGACCAAGTAGAGAGCCAGGCCTTTTATCCCCGACGACTCCGCTCCCTCCCACCCTCCCCCCCTGCTGGTTTGTGTATGTCAAAGCTGCGTAATTTGGCCCAACGTATGGCCCAGTGAGCCACAGTTAATGAGGGGCTGTTTGAGAGTTAAACGCACATGAATAATCATCGGGGAGCTGGAGCTACAGAGAAAAAAAAAAAGAGAGAAAGAGAGAGAGAGATTTAGATATCAACACATGCAGAGCAGGTCGAGGGACTGAGTGATCAGAGACAGACACATGTTAGGCCCAGTCAAAATGTTCAGTGCAAACAGCGATGTTTGAGTATACACATATCTATCGGTACACATATTAACGCAGTGGCTGCATATTCCTTTGTATAGAAGTGTGTGTACATGTTTGGAGAAAGTTGCATTTACCTTGTCACTTGTTCCTTTACCAGTAGACTTTTTCAGGTTCCTCAAACAGATATATGACAAGCAAAAGAGTATTAAATAATTCACACTGAACTTGTTAAAAAAAATAACAACTAATGCCAGCGCTACAGAATTAGCACTTTTGTCTCCAACAAAGGAAGAAGATTTCTGTGTTTTTCCTCCCAGGGTAGAGCATGTGTGTCTGAAATGGACTTCCAGGAAAAAAACAACAAAAACTAAATAAATAATATAAGCCTGATGTTTAGCAGTGCTGCCCTAGGATATGAGACTCCTTAGTGATGTAATTAGCTCTATTGAATAGCTGGCGTGGTGGCTTTGGATGCTAAATGGCCTGTTGTTGACATGTTTGTGGGCTTGTCAGGTGTTTGCATGGCTCATCGTGGGTAGATGCGTCTATTCCTCTCTATGGGAAGTAAACAGCACATTCTATAGAGAACCAAGGAGGATTTATACTTTGTTCAAAGAGCATCTGCTTTGCTGTTTTTCATCTTAAAGTTGGTTTGATATGTTCAGTATGTTGTAACATTATACTGTATGTTGATATTTTTTCTTATTGTAGTTGCCTACCAACTATAGCAAGTCTGTTGAATCAGAACTACAGAATCAAGAGCCCAATACTGAGTCCACATATTATCCCATTGATTTAACACACTAATTAGACCATGGTGCAGGGGTGTTTAAACACGCAGGGATCCCAGTGTTCCAACAAAGACTCACTCTGCCCAGCACCAGCTATCAGGGAGAAGGAGTGTAATGGTAAAAGTCAAAACAGGGCCATTCATTTGCTCTTGTTGAGCTAAGTGCATTCTTGGCTCACAGTCGGGGGGCATCGCACCAGACTGCGCGGCTAAAGCCAGAGAGCCCATTTGTGGAGGCAAATGTCACCATGTCACACCGCCCTGCATCTCTGCATCTTTCTCTCTCTGGCTGGTACCCTGCCGTGCCCTTCAGCTGTAACTCTTTCTCTGTGTATTTACATCTGTTTCTCCTTCTTTCCCCTCTCTCTATTTCAACCCGTGTCTCGCTCTCAAGCCCCTCATCATGTCCATGTTTCTGTCTTTCAAATCACTACTTACCACTGAAGCGTTCTCTTTTTCCACATTGTATCTGCCTCAACTGGCCTTCCAAATGTTACCCTCACAGCTTAGCTTGTTTTGTGTCTGCCTCTTTCCATTTCTCTTCTGGCACTACCTTTCTCTTGCCAGTCATCATTCAGCCTCAGCTGAACTGTAAAAGTGGGTAGCTTTTTCATAACATTGCACTCTGTCTCACCCTTAGTCTCCTATGTCCTCCCTCCCTTTCTTCTTCAGTCAGCCAGTGGACATTTTCTGGTGTGTTTATAACAGAGAAGCCGAAGCTTAACTGAAGGAGAGTGATCAAGGCAAAGATGGAGAGTGATCTCCTTTATCCCTACCATCCCTCATTCCTTCTTTCTCCCCTTGCTCTTCCTCCCTCCCTCACTTGTGTGTCACAGAGACTGTTTCATCTTTCCGGTGCCTGTTTGCATTGCAACCAGAGCGCACCCCATGGTTTGCATGTTGCCACTCTATCACAAAACCAAACAGAGAGTGTGTGCTCTCGGCCCGGCAAAATGTTTTATAAGGCAGTAACCGCGTGTGTGGAGCTGCCAAGATAATGAATAGGCGACGCAGCTCATGCATGCTAATGTTATGTTGTAAGCAGTTTTGTTGACAAGTGCTAATACTTCTTTCATACTATCATCAAAAGCAGCTAATACAACAGCCATTACTCCATAGCACTCCATGCAAGACATGATGGATTGTGACCTTAATATAGGTTAGCCGAGTTTTGAAAGTTAAACAACCTGCAATAAATCACGGAATTATTACAATGCGCTTTAATTGGTTAAGGACTGTTTATTTCCTAAAGAGGTAGGAAAAATTGGGTTTCTGCACTTTTTAATTTGCAAAGTGCATTTTCATTACAAATGGCAGTTTAATATTACCCTCCTTTGTCATGCAAAATACGCAACACACTGGCAATCTATTAATTGGACAAAAATGCGGTGCCAGCGTAAATCCTCCTCCTCTCTCACTCTGTCTCTCTGTCTCCCCCCCGCCTCCCCCTCCACCTCTCGGGTGGTAAGAGCTGGTAACATCTATCAGAACCAAGAGACCAGGCAGACAAAGTTAAACACTCTCCCTCACTCCATGCCAGTCCTTATCCGCTGATGAAAATACGATGACAAAACATCGTATTAATAAACGCAAAATAAAAATGACAGGCCATTGTCTGCTCAGTGCCAGTGGCTTATTAAGAGACAGTAAATATGAGGGACATGCTTGGTAATTATGCCTGCCCCCTGTTGGTTTTGGATTTCAGATCTTCTTTACAGCAGTCACACATGATTCGTACAGTAGTGCATGAAGCTGCTGCTTCTATTTTCCCTGCATTCATAAAAATCTATACTACTATAAGCAATTAACATGCTGTAACTGTGTTAGGATCAGAGTATAACTGACATTTTATACACTCATATTGCCGTGCCACAAACTTTTTCTTTCTGAAGCTTGTTTTACTTGTGTGTTTTTGACTTTCCCATGCTTGAACAATCCACATTTTAGGAGAAATTCATCCTGAAACATTTAAGTTTCATCAGAACAACTATTGTTAACATTACATCTATGTTTTTTTGTATATCTGTGTCCATTGTCATCTTTTGATAGCATTCTTTGTTGTCCAAAGAGACATGTACACTGCACTAAAACATTGAAAACAACATTTTGACTGTTAGTCCATCAGAATTAAAAAGAATAACAACATTTCTTGATCATTTTGATTAATTTGATAACTAATGGACAGAACTGCTTCACTATTTGATTGAGGCCTTTTTATGAGAATCACAATTTTACTTTTGAATTCCTTTTGATCTGTTTTTTCATCAGTACATATTCTGTTAGAAACATTTTTTTCTGCCAACTAAAGTATTGCAGTCACTGAGTTTCCTTTGGTTGCAATGTTGGTGGCCAGAGATTATGAGCTTACTCCTCTTGTGTGTGCTCTTTGTAAGTGATTATTAACATGAGGGCTAAATGTAAGATGTAAAAATTCAACACGAGCTACATTAGAATTACAGTGAAATCTCTAGTTTAACAAATCACTATGTAAAGAGTCATTTGTGGGTTAAAAGCTGATTCAATTATTTTTTTCTCTTTATTTGAATGAAGTTCACATATGGGTTAAAATGATGTAAATCTTGAAAACTGAACCTAGAGTGGCGTATGACTCCCTGATGGCAGCGTTACGACACGTTGCCAGCTGGTTTTGACAGGGTGCCACCCAGACATGTCACCGTGCTGTCCTGTGTCTCTAACCCCAGCCAACACACACGCACATACGCAACACACAACTCACAACTCACACACACTCTATATCCCCCCGAGACCATCACTCACCCGTCATTCTTCGATGCCTCATAGACCAATCAGGCACCGTCTCATGAGACGCAGTGTCACACATTTAAGGATGCATGACAAAGTGCTCCTTGATTTCCCAGTGGCCGCTGTCTGCAGCCTGCTCCCACTTCTTAACACGCACGAGCGTACACACACATGTGCTCGCACCCACAACACGCTTTCATATGTGAGAGAGGATGTATGTCAAAGGCTGTTACGTCAGCAGTAGGTGAGATGCTGTGTCTTAGGTCCATTTGCAGCTGTTAAAGGCAATGAGAGAAAAGATTATATATATCATTTACATGTCAAATTAAAATACTTTAAATTAAGGCAGTAACTCTCTAATCAAAACTTTTGAGCAGCTGTAACACTCAGCACTTTTCTCCCACTATACATCCTAGTTACAGTGTAATGCAGCAAACAAGGCCAGCCGCTGGGCACTAAAAGCATGCGGTTTAGACTCATATAAAATGTGAGGCCATAACCACCCAGTCACCAGGCTATTTTAGACTTCTCTTGGTTGAGCTTTGGACCCCGATTCATTCTGCAGCAGGGAAACATCCACGGCCCACCAGTACGCCCCCACCGATGGAGAGACGCTTTTCTTTGATGTTGACATTTTCAAACAAGGAAAAAGCTCTGTGGTTGACCTGTGTTCTCGCTCTCTCTCTCTCCCCCTGTGTTTTTCTCTATGTGTTTTTCTCTCTTTCTCTTACGTTTCCTCTCTCATGTGTGTATATTGCATTGTGCCAGGCTAAATGATGGGGCCTGTGAGGTACTGCAAAATGCTTTCATTATTAGAATGGAGAGAGAGAAAGGAATTAGTAATAGCAGTAGTCTGTTCAAGTTGTTCGGGTCTCAAAGTTACCTCTAGATGACCCACAAAAACTGTGATTTTGTTCAGGGAAAAGGACCCATTACTCAAGCCATTGTGGCTGTGCACTCATATGAAACAAGGCGGAGAGGGTGGGGGTAAAGGCGAGGAAAGGTATAGCACCAAAGCTCAATCGCAAACGTAGCTTTTATGCTGGATGAAAGCAGAGCTTCAATTGGCGAGAGCTTTCAGGGTCCTGTGTATGGGTTGCATTGAAGAAAGGCATACAGTAATGTTACAAAGCCATTTGTGCCACACTTTGCACAATTACAGCCTTTTCTCTAAAAATGCGTTGTTTATAATAGGTGACTGAGACAACAATTGCACCGGAGTAGCTTTGAAGCTGGGAGCTCTGTAGAGAGTCGGCACAATGCACCAAACATGTGAGAATGAAGACGAGCATAATCTTCATAAACCAACAGCCAATCACCATTTAACTGGCATTGTGTGTAGTGTGTATAATCATGAATAATACTGTTTATATGCGAGTGTTTTTAAATCTTTGTATTTGTGCAGATGTATTTGTGAGTGTCTCAGGTTTTGCCTTTGTCAAAATAGGCACAAAGTGCAGTGATACAGGGGTTCGTCTTTCCACCAAACTCCTCTATCAATCCCATGCATTTAGTGTTTTCTATCGTGGAAGGGGCAACCACGGCCTGGTGTCCTGACACCAGCCGCTGCGGATTCAACTATCTTTTTAGCTAGCTATGTGAAACTGGAATTGTTTGTGACACAATGCCCGCACTTATACAAAAACCAACACAGTCTTAGGCTTACAAAGAGATAAATCAGTCATAAATCAATTTACCAAACCGTATATTCTGAGCCGGCTTTTCAAAAAGGCTCTGTTTTGGTAATAGAGTAATCCTTTTTAATAGAAAATACACACACCCACACTGTTCTTTTTACAGTTTGATGGATTAGCTTTTCTGCTGAATTCCATGGATGACATCCTGGAGTGGAAATCCAGGTGTCCTTTTACTTTATTTTTTTTCCCCTTTTTTTTCACTGGGAGCTGGAAATTGCAGACTGGGTGGGTGATATGCCATCAAAATGATGAGAGACAGACAGAGATAGAGAGAGAGAGAGAGAGAGAGAGAGAGGAGAGATACAGTATAGGCAGGGTTGTATTCATGTTTTTCATTATAGTCGTTCAAATGTTTACTGTAACGTGTTCTTTACCATCATTTGTGATATTTAAGTATATAAACTTGTCTTCTTTAATGAATATTAGAAAAAAGTTTGGTTTCAGTGTTTTAACTAAATATCAGGCACCGTATTAACAACAATGTAGTGTGCCCTCCACTGTACTGTGTGTATATTTCCTTTATTCAGAGCTCCTGTTACTCACCCAATAGCCAGTACGCTCAGTCATGTAAGCAATAACGCTGCCACTCTAACATGATAGATCCTCATTCTACCAATTAACCAAAGAGGTGAAAAGTTGAAATGGTTCACAACGACATCGTCTAACAATAGGATTCATCACCTCTCAGCTATTTGTCTTTCATCCTTCCTTTTCTGCTTTGCTTCACCTTACCACTTCATCCTCTCTTTCCTGGATCCACATCCACGGGTAGCTCAGGTGTGCTGCAGACAAAGGCGAGGAGAGTGCGAGTGAAGCTACTGTGACCACATCTATTTATCTCCAGCCGCCTATGGCTAAAACACTGACTGTGGCCATTCAGCAACGCAGCGCTGTTTTCTTTAACCAATCGCAAGGCGTGACGTTGGAAAGTGAAAGTACCTGCAGCCACGTTCCGCCCGGCCTCCGGCGTGACAGACAGGCCTGTCAGCAGGTGGCATGAAACACCTGGGTAGGAAAAACAGTCAGCCAAAAACCAGTGCTGCTCGCATGTTTTACTGCTTTCTGAATCAGCTATTTGTTTTTTTTTTTCTTTTCCCGTTGGATTAGAGCCAATAAAGAGAATTGGGATGGCTGAACTCCATCAGCGAGTTCATCACTTTCCTCCTGCATCCTGAAGCAGGATTACAACTCAGCTGCACACAGCCGGATGTGTTCACTCCCCTATGTGCTCCAATACAGCATGCACATACGTACACATGTCATAAATGTATGTAGGAGTCATACTGACTTACTTCTTATTCAGAGGAAAGACACAGCCGCCCACAGAGACACCTTTTCACACACTTTACACCTAGAGAAGATCACTATCCTGAGGATTTATAGACCCTAATAGACATTCCTTGCAGTGCCCTGGATGAGATGTCAGAATTGATGGCATGCAGACTTTTATTACCTGGTATGGTGTGTGTAATTAGGTTAAATAGATGGGGTTGGACACGCATGGTAAAGGCTACATTTCTCACCCCGGCTGGATTTATTGGCCACGCTCCGCTCTCCGAGGTCTGCTCTAATGCACTCATTTGCATGGGGGCACATGTAGCTGATGTGTGTATTACTGTTACGTCAACTGCTAAGCACAATGACAAGGGCCAGCTTATGAATAGTTTGGTTCAGTGGTTGGCAACGGCCCTGGCCCGCCAACTGCCTATTAGCTATGATATGAAAGCTGCCTGGCAAGTGTTAGATTGATACTTGACACGTCGAACAAAGCTCATTGTCATTGTAATTACTATACGTTGAGTCTTAATTTCATGGTCGTCCATATTGCCAGCGTGATAGGGCTGTCTGTTACTTACATCTTCAGTAACAGCTGTCTATTCAGCCAGTGTATCCATCCGCCTTTCATATGTTCAACAGTCTCAGAAATAACGACTTCATAATGACTATAATCACCTCAGATGTAATTATAATGCATAGCCATCGGTACAATTAAACTGTATTTTCTGAAGAAACATACCACTTTTTTTCTTCCGCCAGATGTCCAATCAAGTGTAAATCACAGATAAACTAATAGCAGAGGACTATATGTGTTATGACCCATTCATTGAATAGACTTTAAAAGGAATCACTTTATACCAGTTACTCTGTCATTTGCTGGAGGGTCCATCCCATCTGTCTGTTAAGGACAAGCTGATAATGAAGTGTATTTGATGAAGTAAGTTGATAATGAGAGCTAGCCGGCCAGCGGTAATGACAGTGTAGGAGTAGAGACGGTGGCAGTAGCCTGCAGTGGTGGATGTTACTGTTCAGACTTTTCTGACCTTCACAGATTCCAGTTTCCCCTCCAATACCCATCATCAGATTGAATCATTGAGGAGGCGTGTGTGTGTGCTCGTACTTGTGTGTTTGCGGGAGTGTGTGTGCGTGCAAATATGGCAGGATGATCTCATTCACCAAGGTCTCCCCCTCCTAGTTTGGGGGGGAACAAAAATAATCTTGCAAAGAGGGACGTTCACATTCACACGCATTCATGCACACAACCCGCCTCTGACTCCAAGGCCAGGCAATTGGCTTGGAGCAGCTGAACCATGTTACTCTACACACACGCACGAACACACATGCGGGCTCAGACTCCCTTGAACCTGGCTACTTGCCTGTGCGTCAGGATGAACTCTGTAAGCCCGCCACTGGGATGTGGGGTGCATAGCGAAGCAATTTGTCTAATATCTCCTGCACCCTCTCCCTCTCTCTCTCTCTCTCTCTCTGTCCGTCTACCTGTATTTTTTCTTTCTCTTGCATTCACACGCACTATTTCTCCCCCTCATTCGCTTCCGCTCTCTTTTTATTCCCCTCCTTCCTCCACACTCAACTACTACACACTCACCACTTTCTTTCTTCCTGTTCCACCCTTCCTCAGCCCCCCTCCTGTTTCCTCCCCCACCCAGGCTAGGAGACACCATAGAGGGGTCTGCTGAAGACAGGGCCCATTGACAGGCTAGAGTGGCAGTAACTTATTGTCTATTGATGGAGTGTGACAAATCATGTGGGAACGCAGGGGTGCGTGGCAGTGAGAGCCAGGGTGTTGAGTACGTGAGCGTGCCTGCTTGTGTGCTTGCATCTCAGATGTGTGTGCGTGCATGTGTGTGTGTCTGTGTATGTACGCCCGCATGTGTTTGTGCCTTTTTGTGTCTATGCCTGTGTGTCTGTTTGTGCGTAACGTCTTAGTGTGGGGCAGGCGGGCATAGCCGAGACCCTTCACAGCTCATTTAGCCCAAATGGGGCCACCTGGGTGGTGAGGGAGCTCAGCGGGGCGGCCCTGGCACTCTGGAGCCCCGCTGACAGCCCCCAAATATAGGGGCTCCGTCGGCCTATTAATCAACACAGCCACTCTGACAAATCACCACAACTATGACCTAATGAGAGGGGAGAGAGGAATGAGGGAAAGGAAAGAGGTAGAGACATAATGGAGGAGGTGGAGGGGGCACAAGGAGTATATGGACGATGGTGGAGGGGCTGTAAGCAAGGAGGCTAAGAAGTGACAGAGAGAGCAGAGGCTTAATGAAAAGGAAATGAAAGAAGGAGTAGCTTGACATCGCGACTGGCAGTGCGGGCCATGGGGGTAAGCCATGAGGTAATGAGAGGAGAATGCTAACACAGTTGTCATCCGTAGCTGATCCTCGGTTCTTCAGTCCTACTCGCAACAAACCAATTGATTTGTTATGAAAGCCCAAATTGCGCACTCCAAAATGTAACCAATTCTCCGTCACTGCAAAATAAATTAGACTACAAATGCTTTCTAGACACTTTTTTTTTGTTGCAGATGCTTCAGAGCAAATTAGAGGTGAGAAGACGTTTGAGTTTGAAAGCAAACAACATTGATGTATGTCTCCTTCTCTGGTTCCCACCCTGAGGTGAGCTAGCATCTAATCTCTTCACTACCAATCTCAGGTCCAAATCACATTAGCCGGGATCAGAGGTGAAACTGGAGCTTTTCAACAGCAGCCTGTTCTCACTAATGAACCCCCATGGCCATCCACTGCATATTACAGCCACACTGAGTGAGGGGGAGAAACTTTTGCAATAATCATTATGTAATTGCACAATGCCTGGGTTTCCATTGCCCTGACATTTTGAAAGCTCGATAGCAATATCTTTATGCTTCTCTATAGGGAATATGTTTGGAATGGCTGTACTGTGTATGATTGATGGTTTTCTGAGGCTAAGCAATCTGCTTTATTGTAATTATATAGCGCAGTGTCCGTCTGAAGTTTATACTACACAATATTAGTTTATTTGCAATGAATTTTGTGTTGTGAACCCAGATTGACTCGGCTGACATTGATTGTGTTTGTTTAAGTGACCCAGCTGTTAAGTCACTCAATCAAGACAATGCAACCCCAACTCTCACCCACAGCCAGCACCACCACTACTGCACACACACACACACACACACACACACACACACACACACGCACATACACACATCTACTGCTACTTCCTTTTGGTCTCATTCCAGGAATCTTTATCAAATCTGCATCAAAGACAGAGCTCTACTTTTGTGTAATTAATATGCAGCCTGCCACTGAACACTATGTGAATATTCAAAAGCAGCACCTTCCTATTGACTTGTACCTGTCTGCTGTGCTGTCCAGCTATGGGATCTACGTGATATACTAAGCCCAGGCTGTCTGCTCCATCGACTGGCCCAGGATGGAAGGCCCATAGAGAGGATGCACAACTGCATGCTCCTCCCATCCATTACCTAGTTATGGTAACGCTGCAACAGCTACCTCAGTCTGTGGAACGGAAAGCCAAACACACATCTTAGTTAGGTATGCACACCCAATCTACTCCCAATTCACGCCGACTGAGGCTCAAGGTGTTACAGATTACGTGTCTATGTGTGTGTGTGTGGATCCATCACCGAAGAATCCTTCACTTATAAGAAAGCCCAAGGTGACCAAAGTGAATTAGTTAGTGAATTACAACTATTCTGTTCTGTTTTGTGTATTCTGTGTGGAGAAGTAATGAGATCATCTGCCACCAATATGTGCGTTGCTTTCGAAACAACAGCAGTTGGAACCTTTTCTTGCTTTTTTAATCAGTAGTTTGTGTAAATGATGCTTTCACACGTTGCCTCTGTTTGCTGATTTAAACTAGGTCTTTACTTGTTGTATTTTCTCGAATGATATAAACACTGATGAATCAAAATCCACTGATTATAAGGATTAAATCTGTCTTCTGGTCCAGCGTACAGCCGGAAAATTACTGTACCACCCCCTTGAACAGCTGCAGCTATACAGTACACCATGCACTTTGAATACAGAATGATAGAAATCATGGATGTATAGTTAGATGTATACTTCGCTAATGTGCATTCTCACTTCGCAATGGTGCAAAAGTCTGCCTGTTTTGCCTGTGCCATGTCTTGTCGGTACATTGGTTGTCAGTGCACTGATGTCTCTAATTCCTCTACTTTTGGTGAGTAACATTAATCTGATTTTTATTCGAAATTATATGCTTTAAATCTTTTTGATTTTGCGTGGATTTTAATGAAGGCCTTTTTGAATGCTCTGCCTCTCTCCCGCTGTCTTAACTGCCCACTGATTTCATCTCATGGCAAATTCTCACTGAGGTTTGGGCAAGGTCACTGGACACAGGATGCCAACTTTTTAACCGTTTTTCTCTCAAAACAGTGAAAATGACTCATGTGGTCTGACATTTAATGATGATGGCATCCTCCGCCGGTAAAGTGGCATCTTAGTGCCCCTCACTTCGTTTTATGACCTACACCGCACTAGTACCTTCATGTCAATAATGCTTTGTTTTTTTCTGGCCCTTTTAGTGCTGCAAAGAAATAAAAGTGTGTGTCTGTACATCATGCACGCAAAGCAGGGAAAACCTGACATCACATGTATAAAGGTTAAAAGAATCCAGTCAGCGTGTTACGCTTGCATTTGTTGTTTTTTGTGATGTGTTTGTTTGCAGCCAAATCATGAGTGATGATGTTACCCCGTTCTTTTCACAGAATTTGACAATGTTTGTATTTTGGTTGTAAGAAACGCAACACTGCCAGAGGGCTGTGTGTATGTGCGTGAGTGAGTGTGTGCATGTTTGCTCTCCAGAGTTGACAATAGACCTTTACAGCATCAAATCCCTACAAGGTGAGGCACAACTTAAAAACGTCTTTTCATCGCCTTCCTTATCTCTTTCACACTGCTGTTGGCAGTAAGAAAGAGGAAAAAAACTGAGAGAGGGAGCATTATAATTTTATTATAAGGACAGAGGGGGTAAAATAGAGCACGAGCGATAAGGATCTGAAGATTAGGATGGAGCAGAACAATAAATTATGCAAAGTGTTTGAAAACACATACAGCTATAATTAAGTGGCATTTGATTTTAAATGAGGTGACAGCGAGGATTTATTTATCTCCTTAACCCCCTAAAACTTCCATTAGCATGGTAGAAAATGAACTGTTTGAAATGGTAAGAGAATAAGGCCCTGATCTGATACACAATAACAGAGCACCCCCAACCACAGACTGAGGCACACAAACACACACACGCAGAAAGGGGAGATCAATGTCTAATAGACTAATCAGTTCAATGCAGGCCCAGCAAAACCATGGGAGCCCATTGCTAATAATGTCATTATAAACGGAGCATGAACACTGCTGTATTTACAGTATGGCCTTCCACACAAGGATTTCCACACCAACTGGTGTCAGTTAGCTGCCCTAATTTCACCACACCGTCCAACTATTGACTAACTAAGTGTTGTATTGGATGCAATCAAATGAAAAGGATTTATCAGTGCATTTCTAAGCAGTAACATTAAAGCATGCTTGAATTTATCTGTGTTTATTCAGATAGTTTAACTGTGAATAGGTAATGCTTAATTTTCTGCACTGCAGCAGGAACACTGAGTAGCCATACTGCACCTGATGAAGCTTAAAGGTGGGGTATTCGGTTCTGAAGAAATCCAGCACCGTGACAAATACCATCATGTAGAGTGAAAAAAGACACAGCAAGTTGTGGTAGCAAACTGTCGCTACAGTTGCTGCCACGATTCTAACATGCAGAGAGGACGAGACGGTTTCCCAGAGCGAGCACACCGACTCCATGCTCACAACTCAACTCAAAACAGCATATCTTGGCAAACTAGAAAGTTAGCTGAATGTCTGTGGGCAAGACTGCCACTTTTTTTTTCCTGTCTCCAGTTTGTTACTCATTTACAGAGTAATGCCTTGATTCCACCGCAGGGCTGTATGATGCAACGTCCGCAACTCTGTTTCGGTCCATCCTGCACACCAGGAGTGTTTCAGAAACCAAACGTTTGCCCACCAGGATTGGTTAACTAGCTCAGAAATGGTCAATTCGTTTGGTTTATTTGCTTCTACATTGGGTAAGTGGGGTGTAATTTGAAAATTAACCAGATTTCTCGATGCCATTTCTGTGTCTGACCTCCTGCCAGCTCGAGTTGCTCTGCTCGACGAGGCTGGTTGTGGCTTCCATCAAAAATACCCCGACCACACATTCTCCATAGAGCAGAACGGAGAGAGGCTTCTGAAACACGCAGCTGCGCTTCTGGTGGAATCACAAGCATTGTCTAGAACAGCCGCTCCGATCAGCTCCGCAGCCGGAACGCATCGTAGCTGTGCTCGATAGAATCGAGCTGTCAGCACTGTGTACAAACACCAGATTTTTTCTTCAGTGCACAGCTGAATTTGACAAAAAACATGCATTGGATTAGAATCGCATACCCCTCCTTTAATTATGTGTGGAATCCAAGATTGCATTTATTTCGCATCCCAAAAAGCTGTCACTATTAACGGTAACTTATTCCAACATATCTGCTTGTTCTTCCGCTCGATCTCTCAGCATGAAATGAACCATACTAGCAACTTACCCAACTAAGGCACTACATAATCCATAAAAAAAGTAGAATATGCTGAAATATGCAATTTATTCATAGTGGCTATGGAAATGATATATAGCTGGGTTTGAATAGAAGTTTTGCCAGATCAATGTCTGAGAGCGAGGCCTTTGTCTGAGAGCAAGTCGCAGTTTCTCAACCCTCAGCGCTCCTTAGTAGATTTCACAGTTTATATATGCACAAATGACAAAGAAAAAAGTACTGAATAAGTAATAGGCTATTTCCTGGTAGCAGATTGAGGTGAAATTTTTTTTCCCTCTGTATGCTGTTCAGTGGGGAGATAGCATGAGTGAATTCTTGTTCTCAGTGTTTGTGCTTGTGTGTGTGAGGGGAGGCGGGGGTAAAATCTAAAGCTACTGACTGTTTATCTGAATCATCTTTGTTCATTAATTCATGGGTAATATTGTATGCATTTGGTGACAAGGTTTAAAGGAGTAGACCCAGATGCAGACAGAAGGCACAGAGGGAGGTGGTGTGTTATGGGAGGCTTTAATGATTATTTTCTCAAGAAAGTTAAGGGCATGCAGATCATCTGGTGACAGAGGAGGTTGGACTGGTGAGGTAACACGTAATGTTGGGCCGGAGACAGGTGAACGTGTGGTGGGGGTGGGCTGCAGGGGAAGGCAGAAGGTGGAAGCGAAGGTGGCTCTTTTTGGGGAACTGGAAGCTGGACGACGCTTGTAGGCTACAATGAAACTCTCAGGTTATTCAGACACAAATCACGTTGAGATCTTCATGGGAAACTTGATGAACTGATGAGGGATTGAGTGGAGACACGCCGCCTGAAATAGACTGGAAGCATTATGAGAAGCTGAGGAGTAATCAGAGAAACAGCTGGGACCAAGGCAGGGGTTTGTGTTGGGGCTTTGTCTTCCTTAGTATCATTTTATCTTGTGTATAATGATTTGTAGTTACATTAAGTACATGTACATTTATTTGTGTGCATGCATTTTTTTTTGTTTATCTTTGTCCAAAGTAAAAGCCTCTCTTTCCTTCTGCTGCTGCTATCTCTTTCTCTCTGTCTGTCTCTCGCCCCCTACCCGTCTCTCTCTTTGGCTCATGGGGGAAGACAGATTGCCTCTGCTGAGATTTTTGATCCCAGAGACCTGTGGGCACTCTGGAGCTGTTAGCAGGTACCTGCCTGCCAGGCTGACTGACTGAATTACTGACTGCCCAACTAACTTAGCCTCCCCTCGTTACTGCAGTAACATACAAGAAGAAGGTGATAGAAGGAGGAAGAGGGCGGTCGTGGCATATAGGGTAGATAAGAGTAGGCTGTCATGCTCAGATATACATGCATCAGTTTTCGAAGGTATCATTTTGCTCCTGTCAAAAGAATAGCATCAGTGATGCAATATGTAAACACATGAATGTTGATCAGGTGGAATAGAAAAGTTGAGATTTATTTGGACTTACTTTTTGGTTCCTTTTGGAAATAATTGTTTTTGAGAGGCAGTGTCAGACAGTTGTCAGGTATACACAGGACAAGGCTGAAAGGTGCCAAGGTGGTTGGCTTCCTTAACTAAGGGCCTTGCTGTAATGATTTACAGTAGCTCAAGTGAGAGAGGTCACACACACACACACACATAAGCACATACACATGCTCGCATTTCTCCGTGTCACAACCTCCTCTTGGGTGCTGTTTCAGTGAAAGGTGCCAGCCTGCTCAGCCAAGCTCCTAACAAGAGCCAAACAGTCGGGAGACTGAGGAGGAAGAAAAGAAAAGGTGAGGTAAGGTGGGGGAAAGGGGGGTGGTGGTGGTGGTGGTGAGGAGGGGAGATAAGAGGAGCAGAGAGCTGTCAACCTCCTGGGACATGTGCAGAACTCAGCGTCTATGTGGAGCAGTCAGCTACTGCGCTGCACTGACCAGCAGACGTTGGCTGTGTAGACTTGGCAGGTGTTTGGTTATTTGCTGTTGTCTGCATGTAATAATGCATTCACAAACAGCAAGGTTTCTAAATTGGACCTCACCTTGTCAAACACAAACAAGACCCCTCACCTTTTTCTCCCCAGAGCAAGATTTGATAGATCTTACCCACAGAAGCACAGCGAGCCTATTTGAGGAATGTACCAAACTGTGTCCAATAGACTAGTACTCAGAGTCACACTGTGGTGGACAAGCAGCCTAATGATGTCTGAAATACCGGCACAACTGCTATGATATGCTGTGATAATTGCTACCCTCCTGTCCGCAGTACAAATAAATGTGGAATCGGTGGGCAAACACATTAATATGGAAATGTCTACATTAATTTGGAGCATGTTCTAAATTATTCAGTAATTAAGCCACTGCAAATTTACACAAACTTTCCCCTGGATGACTGGAGAGAATAGTGAGGAGCTAGAAACAGCCATGCAGAGGGATTTGAAATATGTGGTCACATGATGTGAATACACAGTCATATTTCTTCCAAATAACAAAATGGTATCTCTCGTGAACACAAAATTGGCCCACAGAACACACACAGTAATGCATATACAACCTTAACTAAGAGTTCGTCCTGCAAACAGATATTATTGTTCATTTCTGTACATTGGTAGCAGATGTAGAAGCCTCTATCACGTCTCACCACCATAATCAGCGCTCGCACCACACATAATAATGCCTCTAGAGGTTGGTGGAGGCTAAACATAACAGCAGAGCAACAAGCATAACTATCACCTTCCTGTGATGGATGCATTTACATTTAAAATCAAACTATAACCCACAAGATCAGTTTAAAGACTTTTCTCAATTGTTTGACATTTTAGGAAATATCAATGCCACTCTCACATCTGTTCATCCAATATGAAGTGGGAGGCAGCGGCTAAGTAGCTTAGCTTAGCACAAACACTAGAAACATGGGGAAAAAGCAAGCCAGGCTCTGTCCAAAGGTAACAAAATCTGCCTACCAGCACCCCCAAAGCCCAATAATTCACACATTATAGCAGATTTCTTTTAATTCACTCAAAAACCAAAGTCAATCTCTCAGCAAGAACATGTATTTCTCCAAATTCCAAGGTTAACATCCTCTGAAGGAAGCTAGAGCTGCTCCTCCATCTGTTAGAATAATCTAGGTGAAGAGTTTATATTAGTTCAAATGCTTGCGGGTGACTTTCACTGGCTTTCTTCAGGTATGACAATCAATACCGCAAAAGCAACCTGTTTGATTCAGCGATGATATCTGAATCCTGCAGGCAAAAAAGGAAGGTGGAAAAGATAAGGCAAAAATAGTATATAGTGAGGAAGACCTTCAAAACTGCCAAAATATGTGGCACTTACCGAAACACACAGCCATCAGAATTCACTTCCATCAAAGGACGGAAGACATTGCAGTACAGCATCGCTACAAGATCATGGAGTCTAACAGGGAGGAAACAGTCAAATTAGGGATAAGTGTTTTCTAAATGTGTTCTCACTGCATCACATTGTTGTATGAAGATTAAAGAAAAACAACAAAAGGGTGAGGTACAAAAAGGGAGACTGGAACACTGTCAAAAAGGAATAACACATAAAACATGCAGGGCACACAGCATATTGGCCCACAATTCTTATTATGCAATAGTTAAGCGGTCAAAGAGCAGCATTTAGCATGCATTAAAATACATCAGGAAGGGAGATAAACTGTACAGCTTAAAGCATTTACACAAGATTAATGAGAAAATGGAAATACTCACCCTCATTTCAACCTGTCATGCCAACAATCCACTTTTGAAATATTAAGATCTCAAGTTATAATTTTCTTTTGTATCACATTTAAAGGTGGCCTCAAAATGTTATTTTTATTATATGATATACTGTTTAATGTCAGTTAATTAGTGTTTTTGCATCATTATAAACACAATAAGTAGCTTGAGTCTTCTGAGCATGAATACTAGATGCAGGTTTTTGGGAGTTTAATGCGTTCAGGAACAACTTTCACTTTAGACTTTTACGCAGTTACCTTAGATTATTAATCATGTATCTTTTATATTCAGAGAAGTATATTTACCTGTGCCAGTGCACCAGGAGCTACACCTTGCAGTACATTGCCTCTCTCTGAACCTAACCAGTTAGCATTAGCCTACATTGAGTTTCAACTTAGCCCTGCATATGCCAAAGGTGACCAGCCAAAGTGCAGATGTGAATAATGAAATTGTAGCTGACAAATTAAAATATATGTTCAATTTGCATAATTCACTAAAAAAAAGTACTGCTTTTACAAGTGTCCGGCACACTTCAGTTTCTGGAGATTTCTCCTGTGTGTCCACTTAACTCAAGTGAGTTGAGTACATTACTCAAATTACATTAGTCAAATAAGAACAATATAGAAAGTACAATATAAGAAAGCACAGTTTTTTTTTCTTTTTTTAATGTAACTTTTCAGCAGAGATATGTCACATTATATCTTCAGTCCTCTCTCTCTCTTTCTCTGTCCCTCAACCTCCCTCTGTCTTTGGACTCCTCAGTATGTGTGTGTGTGTGTGTGTGTGTGTGTGTGTGTGTGTGTGTGTGTGTGTGTGTGCATCTGTGTTTGTGTGTGGTGTGGTTTGAGGAAAAGGCCCTTTGTGCCGTCTGATGTGCTGGACTTATCATTGCTTGGATTTGGGGTTTAAAACCAGAGTGTGTTTGAAGTTTTGTGCTCATCTGTCATGTGTGCATGCACTTGTGTATGTGTATGTGTGTTTGTTTGTGTGTGGGTGTGTATGCATGCTTCTGAGACTGAATGTGTGTGTCTGTGCCAAAGCACGTATAAGCGTGTCAACTTGTGTAACTGTGGATGTCCTTTCAAAGGGCCTTCACAGATCTGTCCGAAGCCCTTTGATCAGGCGTTCTGTGACTCGTCTGCTCTCGACGGCCCTTGAGATGGGAGGGTGCGTGCTGGGTGGGAGACGAGACTGGTTGGACATGGATGAGTCTCTGGATTTGACCCACACATTCACAAGCACACACAAACAGAACAAAAGTGCAGCTTCATTCAAATGCGATACATCAAGACTCCAAAGTGAACTGAAAAGACGCAATAGTGGACAATGCAGATGTTTGTGCATGCATGTGTGTGCGCCTGTGTCTTTGCATGTATGTTACTGTATTTTTTGATGTATGAAGTTAAAATGTCATCACAAGATTAGAAGGTACTCGAACCATTCTATATAGATCTAGCTTTGATATAGTTAAGTTAGATGTTTAAGGTTAAGGTTAGAAGTTGCAAAGCTAATTTAATCATCCTCTCAAGTATTCTAATGCATCATTGTGTGTGTAGGCATTAGCTTTTTTCTGTACAGTAAAGCTACCTGTTCAGGTTTACTTGTAAATAGATTTGCTTTGATATTGCATATTTTTGTCCTTGTTGATTTAGTGTGTTTCTTGTAGCTTTTCAGTGGACATCAGTTTGTATTGAGATGGATCTCAGGTAGGGTCTAATAGTGAGTGGCATCACCGCACTGCACGGACATACTGTAGACCTGACACTGAGTTGATCTGACAATAGAATGGATCAGTGTAGCGGCTAGTAAGTCAGAAGGTAGAGCATAATCCCTTCTGTCAAGTCTCTGTCTCGTCAATATTCAAATCCAGCCGGCTGTCCAATGGCTGTCAGTTACAATCTCCCTCTGGCTCATAGCCTAGCACAGGCACATATCTAAATTGAATTGGATGTTTGCTTCTCAATGGAAACTGAGTCGAAGAGATGACCCCCCGGCCCTGTATTGTGAACTTGTCAGTTATCCCAACTGAACCAGATTCTAATGTACAAGATCCATTCCCAAATAATAACATCTTTGATGTTTCCTTTTTCATATGGCTTCTCATTTTTCTTCTAGTTTATCATATATCTGCTGTCCACCTCCCTCTACTCACCAATTCTTATTTATTTTTTTGCCTTATTTCGAGAAACACTGTAGATTGAGATGACAAATTGGGCAGATTTATATCACCAATTGTAATTTTGCTTGCTTATAAAACTAATCTGCCTCACCTTCAGGACCAGTGTGCAGGATTTAGTGGCATCTAGCAGTGTAGTTGCTGATTGTAAAGGAAAAACTATAGTTGCTGCAGCCAGTATTAAGTTGGTGATTATTATTCTGCCATATTCCATAAATAAAGCTGCCTAAATCGCACTCACTGGACTTTTAAGCGGATGACAGGTCATGAACAAAAACGCTTTCTGTCAACTCTTCGAGATGCTCTGTGTTCTCTCCTGTAATGGTGTATTCCCGTGCACTCTGCTTCTAACCTGTGTGCACTGCATTGCAATCTGTGGAGCTACAACACCAGAGGCCAAGTGTAATAGTGTAAAATTAGATAGTACAGATGGCTACACAAGGTCTGAAGAAGACACACACACGCAGACATGCTGCACTCCTCCTTCCACCAGCTACATTCATCCACTGACCTCACCTTTAGTCATCACCCTTAAACTCTGAACTCTGACATCAGCAAGAAGTGGCTGCTTGAAAGCTTATTCTGGTCATCCATCAAAGGTTTATCCATCGCCGGTGAGTGCCGCTTTCTCTGAGAAGACTGCTTACTCAGTGATGTCTAGGGGCTACTTTTTTATAACTCATAACTTTTGATACATCAGTGCTTATCTTTTTTTCAGGGTGAAGCTGAGTGTCTTAGTTAGAGAGGGACTCTCTAACTGTTGCAAACCAATATTGTGGTGTGAATTGCTGAGAAGGGTTTATTTTTACCAAAGAAAAAAAAATATCATGTGAGTCGTCTTTCACTCAAATCCCAGGTTCTAACCCCAAATTAGATGGTTGAAGACGTGACAACCCGTCAAAATGATGTCCGTTTATGAAAAGTAATTTGACTCTGAAGGTCTAAAAACTGAAAGTGGTTCTCACAAGAGTGAAAATGATAGAGGACATTTAACCATACTCTCTCTCGCGCGCTCTCTCTCCCTCTCTCTCTCTTGTTCAGTCCCTCTCTTCCTACTTCTCTGACACATGTCGCCCTGGCATGCATGGAAAGGCCTGACCTTTGGAAAGTTTAGCACTTTAAATATTTAGGCTTGGGTTATGATGGATCCTCCAGGCCCTGCGGCAATGTGCAAAGCCTCTGATTAGGGCTGCTGTCAGAGTCATTTAGCCGAGTGTCTGGCTGTCGGTGGCGCTCTCTGTTTGACAGGCGAGCCTTTTAAACAAACAGCGGTCCCAGTGGCAGAGCAGGCAGGGCATCCAGCGCAGCACAAATACCCAACACTCTGAGAGAAACCACTCAGCCCACTGACAGCTGCAGAGGAAACCACTGGCCACTGTCTCTCATGATCTTTCAAGCACTTTGTCTTCCTGCTCACTCACTTTCCCTCACATAGTCTATACTTGTACCTCTGCCTGTTTTATTTTGTTGCTGTTCTTTTTTTTCTTTTCCCGACTTTCTTTCTTTATCAGAGTTTACGTCTCGTTTTGTAATTCTATGTTCCTGGGAGCCGCTCAAGTCGAACATCAAAGTTTCATCTGTGGCGTATTTTGAGTGAGATTTAGGAACTAAGTTGATTGCCAGATGATCTCCGAGCAGGGCTTATGCTCTTAATTTGTCAAACATCACTACTCATTATCAGCTGAAAATCAGAATAGATGCTCTCTGTCTTTTTGCCTGCATCGTCCCATGATTAGGACAGCTTACATTGATGTTCACGTTGAAATACATCTGAGCCAGCCTTTTCATCTCACTCTGAGACAATCTCCCGTGGCATCAATCCAGTAAATATATGAGTCTTAATATGTGTGTCCTATTCTGTATTCAGAGGAAGAGCCAAGTCAGCAGCTCTAGTATTAATGCATGAGAAATGAGCAGAGCCCATAAGAATTAAAGGGTAAGACTCCCCTTATTAAGATGTAAATTCCGGGGGAAAACTTGGCGAAATGAGGATACAGTGAAGTTATTGTCAACTTTAGCCTACTTATGCATTTCTAAGAGGCATTGTTGATTTGTAGTTGTTGAAATTAGATACACACAGCAAAGCACCCTGTGTGTTTTTCAGCTCATTTTCAGCACGAGAGCAACCAATCTCAACCAATATGCAACCTATGCTTTACGGAACAATTTACACTTTTGGCAACATTATCTTGTGACAGTATACATGGCAACTATCGTTGTAATTCAGTCTCTCTGTGTGTGCGCTTTCTTTTTCCCCTCTCTCTCTTTCTCTACCTCTACCTCTCTCTCATTTCAAATTTGCACTTAACACCTTCCTGGGGAAAGGCTTCTCATTCATCAACGGTGTTTGTCCCGGTGACAAGCAGGGCGCCTCCTGCATATCAATATCAGCTAAGACAATGCTGAGCCTGTAACCTTCAGCTAAATGTCATTCTGCTTAATCCTATTTGAAAATTAAACATTGAAAAACCTTTAGCGTACCTTCCTGTCTTCCTTCCTCTCTCGCTCCCTCCTTTATTGGCCGCCATTCCTCCAGCTTTCTGTTCTCCCTCGCTCCCTTCCTGCTCTTGTTTTGCACACTGCGTGACATTTGTGTTGTTTTGTTTGAGTGTTTGTATCCCATAATGGTTATTTAGTGGAACTGATTTTGATTTTATGTCACTGAAAAAATAATATAGGGGCAATTTGTCTGCCCCCAGTAGTCATCTGCATTCTTCCAACAGAATCTACAACATGTCATCAAAGGCAGACTTAACTACTTCTCCCTTTGTTCTGTCTTTTTTAAGAGACAGCCCACTCACTCTGTTATAGATATAAAGGGAGAGATCCAGACTGACACAGAAATGACGCAGAAAAACAGAGAAACTAGTGACCAAAGTTGGATGTGGATGTGGAGGCAGTCACATATGAGGAAACCTCTCTGTCAAAGCTGCATATTTACATAAACAGATCCTCCCCATACAGACAGTAATTACCACACTGATGGTAGTTGGGAAGCGGAGAAAGGGATTGTCTGATTTGTCCAGACACACACTATGACAGAGGCTGAAACTTCATCAAAGTGCTCTGCATTGAGAGGCCCCCTTCTTAGTATGCATGAAACACATCCGTGATATACTTGCTGTTTTACCCCTTCTTCCTCCTTACACACATACATACGCCTCACACACATACTTGCACAGTGCGCAGCTATATGGTACATGTTTGAAGATACAGTGAGGAATCGGAGGAGAGGCAGGGCAGGATAAAAGGGGACGCAGAGATTGCAATGAAAATGCAATCATTTGCAGTCAGACAGATATAATTCTCTTTTGGAGGAAGTGTGATGCGGCAACTCAAAGACAGCCTCCATATGGATTTGATTGACCACAGTCACTCGTCAAGAGATTCCATTGAAATCCTGAGGGTGAATTACATTGTGACTTAGGGTGAATTACATTGTGACTTCCCTTGATGTCTTCATATTGAAGCCCCCCTTCCACTCTGTAGCACGAAAAATTAGAAAATGTGATGGAGAGACACACTGTGGATGCGGTCAAATAAGAAGAGAAGCAACAAGATATGAAGAGCAATTTTCTCCGTGCTAAAAAATAGCCACCCGAACAGGGTTGGTATGAAATTCAACTGTTGTCATACCATGACCTAGCCACAGTAAGCATCAGATTGACAGAAAGGGGGAGACACATGGGGACTCACAGAGAGCCAAAGCATCTTTTCTCTTTTCTTTCACTTTTTTGCTGTTTTAATGTTTTCTCGAACATCCCTTGAGTCTTCATTCTGTGTGTGGAATGTCTTGCACAAGTGCAAAAACTGTAAGTCTGATGGTGTATTACAGCAGCAGGGACTGCAGTGAAACTGACCCACACAGCAAGAAAAAAGAAAGAGAAGAAGACTCCCATGTGAGGACTTAAAGAGTAAAAGTGTGGCGTGCAGAGCCTCGGAGAGTTTCAGTCTGCCACGTGTGTGCGGGAGAATGTATTTTGGACAACGGGTTACTCGAACCCAAGCCGAGTTGCAGGCAGTAGGGTCCTTAATTTTTTTCTGTGAGACACAAATAGAAGTGAGAGAAGGGCACACAAACAGAAATTTGTGTGCTGATCCTGTATGTTAGCACAATCTTCACACACCGACATAACTTTGAGAGGACACGTTTAGTTTTGCTGTATATGTGTTTTCATTTAACCCAGAGTGACAAATGTTTGTTGGCGTTAAAACAGCTGATGTTCTGTCTTTCTGTACTTTGCAGGTGGGAGATGCAGGAGGATGCAGAGCTGGAAGATGGGGAGAAATCTATGGTAGAGGAACTTAAGAAAGCCTATTTTGTTTGCTGCTGCAGCCCGGGACCACACAGCCCTCCTGAAGCTGAAGAGACACTTGCGGAGCGAACCCACGGGGACACACAACCATCCGATAAGAGTGCTGCCCAATAATATTCCACGTAGTTGGATTTTTTTTTTTATCACATTGTAAATGTTTGCTTGTAATACTCACTTGCAGATCTCAAGGTAGTAGAGTGTGTGTATGTGTGCACATTTCTGGATGTAATTGAGTTTGTGCATACACTGTATGCAGCGAGTTTGCATATGTGTGTGCATGAAAAGTGAGTGAGTGAGAGAGCGGGCAAGAAACCGTGGAACAACAAAAAGAGTGAGGGAGACTGTGCCTCCGTCTTTATGCACACGTCTCAGACAAACTCTCTGTGCTTTTCTATGCTGCATCAGACGCATTTCATCTTTTTGGAGCACATCTCCAGAAATCAGTTCTGGGAAATGGAGAGCCAGGATTTGTTTGCCTGGGACAAGATGGGACTGTGTGATCACTGTCGGTAGTTGAAGTTTTTTTGTTTTTTTTTGAGACAGTGAGTGTAAAGACATTGGTGTCAGCATACTTTCTCCTGGTTCCTGAAAGCAAACATCAAATAATACGGTTTGGAAGCAAGATGATGTATGTTTTGATTACAGTGTGTCCCAAAAATCTGCCCCACTATGTAATATCAGTCAGTATTTTGTGCAAACTGAGAAAACATTTATTTTATGTGTAATACAATTGCTCAGTATATTTTTCCGAGTTTGTCCATATTTTGTTATTTATGAGATGGAATGTTTTAGAATTAAACATGAAAATAAAACCATATTCTTACTTCACCACTGAATCTGCTTCTTCTGTCATATGATCAATCTGTGTGATCTCTGTGCAGTGAATAATTTATGATGATTTCTGACTGTGAAGTTAGATTTACGTTTTTGAATACATACATCACATGTTCTGATTGTACTTGATGTTCAAATATGGATTAAACAACTCATTCTTGTCTTTTCATCAACAGGAAAGGCTACTGCACACCCTGTGCAATTCCTTTGAGAGAGGAGGAAAAACATTTCCCGCTCCAGAGAGTGATGTTCCTTTCCTTAACTAGATTTTTAATGCAAATGTAGCAAGATTGTGATCGCCAAACCACTTAGAGAATACAAAAGAAAACAAAATGTTCAGCTTGTGACTTTGAATAAAGGCTTAGAGGCAACATGGCAACATTACTCTTTGTAAACTGTATTTGACATAACTGGTGTTGCAGAAAAAGTATTTGGCTAGCCAAACTATGCTTGTAAGATAACTGTTTTCTGTGAAAAGGGAATTTCTTTGATCTCTTTCTTTCTCCCTCACCCTTCCTCTAAGTACCTGTAGTGTTATCCATGTGTGTTTCCATTGGGTGATAGGTTCACAAGCTGACAGTCATTCACAACAAATCATTACAAAGAATGATTCATGACAAAGAATAAACTGAATATTCTATTATGTAGTATTCATTCAGGGATTATTAAACCTACATAAACATTTTAAAATCCCAGAGCTCATCATGACATATTTATGCAGGATAAACAGTCACAGCATTTTGACTCCTCTGATTTCCATTTCAATTGATTACCCCGAGTATATTAGTGCATTATCCACAGCGAACTCTCGCAGCAGAAACATATTGGTTTTATTTGTAGGTTCATCCATTGAGTACAACAAGCTTTGTGTCGGCATGTAGTGAGCCAACATGGCAGCGTTACGGGAAGACCATCCTTCAACCAGAGTTCCCACTGCATTTTAAGTCCAAACTCATTATTTGGCTTTCAAGTTATAAAGAAGACAAAATGAATTTGTCACCAAATTGCATGCCAATTTAAAAATGTACTATACCAAATTAACATATCAAGGACTGTGCTGCTTTTCATGGACAGCCACAAGACACTCTGGTTTACACCAAAACACAGACAAACAGACAAAAGTCATATGAGTGTCACAAAATTCAACAATGAAATGTTGTAGGCCTACAGATACAGCAGAATTCATCTGCAGTACATACTATAAAATGTCTTTTTATACAACATGGTGTCAATATGAGCTTGCCTGAAAAGTCCTGCGATAGTTAAATTCATTTCAAAAGCACAAGTCACACTGAGGTTCAAGTAGGTCTGCAGTTTCTACATTGACCTGAATATCGACTCTGCTGTGGCCCAACCAAGATTTTTGTTTTTGAGAAGTCTACAAGTATTTCAAGTGAATTGACCAGTCACTGCTTCTGCAAGAGTTTTTTTTATTTTTTATTATTTGTAAAGTCAAGTTTGAAGAAATCAAACTTGTAACTCAAATCTGTCAAATGTGACTCAAGTCCCCACCTCTGCTCTCAGGTGCTGCATTGAGTATCGAGTGAGCAAGAAGCATCTCCTTTATCTTGTCAAACTCAGTAGGTATCAATGCCACAATATGTCATTCCTGTTTCTTATTTGGGTCTCCCTACACAGCATTGCCAGCGTTTTGCTTGAGGAAACAGGGTAGCTCAGCTCCCCAGAGAAACAGCTTCAACTTCTAGAGGCCGTCCAGAAGTAGGGCATCCAGCTTTACTTTAACCAAGGCTATTTCTGTAAATCAAAAAGCACATGTCAGAAAATACATTTGCAGGTACATTATACAGGTGAACAGGGTGTGGCAGGTGGTCACCTGTGGTACCGTATCAGTAAGTCTTACAGGTCTGGTTTCAAACATGAAACCAATCAAATTGTCTTTTTTTCTCTTTCCCTTTTGAAGTAACACATTCTGATCCATGTCACTCTGACAGTTTTGTGAGAATAGTCCTGAACACTTCCACCACAGCAGCTCCTCCCAAGAGGAGAAGAGTCAGAATCAAAACGAGGCAGTATCCAACGCCTTAAATATGACACAAAGTCTGTTACATTTATGATTACACATATGCAAAACATGTTATTTTTTTGTAAGAGATGTTGTGCAAAGTAGGTAACAATTCACCAACATAAAACAAAGAGCAGAACAATCTATTAACCAAAAAGTAACACAGAGGGTGCGCGTGATGTGTCACGGTAACAGTTTTGTAATATGACAGTCATTAAGTCCTCCTGCCATCCTGATCCAATCACTATCATTTTTATTATAACAAAGAATGTTTTTTCCCTATTTTAGGGATTTACATCAAATTCATTTAGTTCACCTTGCAAGTCACTAAGGTACAACAAGGGCCCAGGTGAGAAAGAAAGCTATGTTCCTATCCTGACACAAAGCCCTGATATTCACCGTACACTATCATGATAAATGAGCACCATATCTAATATCTTGTACTCCCACTGTCCCGTCACAGCCGCTCACACATACACCGCCACCTGTCCCACTTCCATCAGTGTTGATACATGTAAAATAGGCATAAGTATTAGACCATATTATATATTAATATATACTGTATATATATATCTATGATATATGTATTCTTACTTTCTACAATCTTAAAATGCCATATCATAAATATGGTGGCTGATATGTCTTATTAACTAATATATCCTATAAAATACAGACCAGTTCCCATAGTCTATCATCCTGGGGAAAACCAAAGTTGATCAATGATCAAGTCACAGATTAAACACGATCAATATGTCATGTAGCTCCTCTTATGCAACACAGAATAACAAAGTGACGCTGTCAGTGGAGAAGAATGGACTTAATGTACTCTTAACACAAAAGCACACACCTGCACCGAGTCAAGCAGCCAGCCTAATGCATAATCAAATGGCATGGGACCCTGCACCTGCGCAATTATTATTTTTTTCTTTCATTTTCTAGGCCCTAATTCTATTCAGTAATCACATATGAGCACATTCTTATACAGACATTAGCAGTGCTGGAGGAAGTATTCAGATTCCCTGTCCTTTTGTCTCATGTTGCCACATTCAGGGTGCTGCAGTACAACATTTTAAAACATTTCAAGTTTAAGTCAAGCATTCAAAATAATAAAAGTAAAGTAAAAGGATATATTACCTCTTCACATAACTAGAGCCTCTCCCTTTATGTTCCAGTAATGTGGCAACATTTTAAGATACAGACGCACTCGTTTTGTAAAATTTAAAGTCACATATTATTCATTTTTAATTTCTTTACTTTAAATAATAAATCTTAAACAAACATTGGTAACATGAGTGCTGAATGTTGGACATCTAGAATGAGAAATAATTGTTATTCATTAATTAATTCATTCAAAAACTGGATTCATGTAAACCTGTGTAAGGAAAAGTTTGTCTGTATGTTAGTGTATATGTTTTATAATCACTCTGTTTTTTTAATGTGCAAATTAATAGAAATGTACAAATAAATAAAAAGTGAAAGTATCAAAACAGAAACAAAACTGATGTAGATATTATGCTTTATAATCATTTCTTATCATTTATATATCATTTTTAATGCACCATCAAATAAACAGATAAACAAATACATAAAAAACTGTAGTGAAAGTATCACAAGTAAAAAATAGTACCTATTATAAAAATGACACAGACTCAGGAGTGTTTTATATATATATATATATATTTATATTTATATTACTGGTGCATTATACAGTATATAGTTATAAAGTGTTGGGTAGTTTGATCTAAAACAATGCATCATATTTGATTAAAAAGATGTAGTCGACTAAAGAGTATGATATTTCCCAGTGTAAAGTATCATAACATGGAAGAACATCTGTATGAGCCGCTGCAGCTGCTGTGCTACTGTCCCTTTAAATATCCCTTCCAGTCCGTTGCCCCGGTAACCCGGAAGCTTCACGCTCTGCACGCTCAGCGCCGCTCAGAGTCCTTCCTGTTTTAGAAAATTCAAGGAAGCAGCAGCAGCAACTGGACAGTCGCATATACTGATGGTGCGTGAGTCGAACAACAACAACAAAAAAAAGCATGCATGCATGCATCTACCGTAAACAGCTGTTCCTCTCCGGAACTGTGTGTTTGGTTTGGTTGAAAAAAAAACGAGTGTGAACTCAAAAAGCACGAGTATACTACTGTTACCTGCTCGCAAGTGGCTCCCATGCAGAGCGACTGCACACATTCCGGCTTCTTAAGAGTAGGAAACATTAAACAGATGTTGTCTGGTTGGTGAGAGAATGACAGAGCAGTCTGAAGGTAGCTGAGCGTGAGAAAATGAATGTTCCTCGAGCGCCTGCAGCGTGGTTTTTAAAGCAGAGGTAACTTTGCTATGTTTGCATAATTAATGCAGTTGTTGCACGTGTGCAAAGTTGAGCGAACCCACGGCAGCTGCCTGCCGTACAGACGGTTACATGTTTCATAGCAATAATGCTGACAAATAGTTATACTTAGCTGCTTATGCAGTGTGTTATTGCAAAGTGTAAATCATCACTGCTCCGTTTTATTCGGTATGCTAAAAGCTGCACGAGTGCAAGGTCCAATAGTATGTACATAGCCAACTGTTTTGGCCTACTGCCACCTTACAGGTGCAACAAGCTTTGGTAAATAAAGAAAGGATCCATCCTCTGGCATGTTAGAGTATAACACGTTCAATGATGATTTCTACTTCTTCTTAATTCCCACATGTGACAGGGTGTATCTCTGTGATCTCTGGGAGGGGAGGACCCATGCTCTCTCATCTTTGTGCTGCCACACCAGCCTTGTACATATTGTGGATCGCTATGGCACAGATAGCTGGCCAGGAGGACAGAGAGAAAACTACTGCACTCAAAGGTAAATGTGATATAATATTCTGAAAGTGAAAAAAAAAAGTGAGGCAATGCTCTTAACGCAAAGGAAAAGAGCAACTAAACTGAACTACACTCTTCCAATGACATGAAATCAAATCAATTACCACTGACAAGGCCATAAAGACTTTGGTCTGATATACCCATCTGATGAGTTCACCATGTCTCATTATTTCCAAGCAGTCATTTGCATCATCTCGAACAGAAAGAGGAATTTAATTCCACTTGAACAGACTCTCCTGGAAATGCCTGCTGCCTTGACACCCCTCATGAGCTCTCTCTTGACCTGAAGACAAGCACGCTAACCTGTCTGACCTGTCTAATACCTATGACACACTCCAGCCTACATGTCCCTGAAGGAAGCTCCTGCAAGGTTATACAATAGTAGCGAGTTTAAATGATAGATGGCATTATGACAATGTAAAATACAACAATATTGTGACACTTTATGTGACAGACACATTAACTTTGTCTTATATTGTAATCCCTCTCACGCTTTTGTCTTGTGACCTCGAGCTTTATTTACGGTTTGTATTTCAGTTTTTAGCTGGAGTAGATGCAAGAAATGTTCCACCTAACCTTGAGTCAAATTCACCCCACATTTTGTATAATATTTTTTAAATGAAAGTATCCACTTCAGTGATAGAATTTACAGAAAAATGTTAATATATAGGGAATTTCCTCTTTCCCACTGAAGAATAGCTTTTGTGTAGCAGTTTCTGTCGCTTTGTGACTTAAGAAAATGAGGAGACATCATCAAATTATAGTGCAGGTGATGTTGCTGGTTATTCTTAGGTTACAATAATGATGTGACTGTGATAATGACATGAAAGCTTGACTTTGACATTCTCAGGAAAAAAGCATCTATGACTTTTGCCACTAATTTGCTCACTTTTGATCGTGTCTTTTCTCTTTCTCCTCAGATTTGCTGTCAAGAATAGACTTAGATGAACTGATGAAGAAAGATGAACCTCCTTTTACATTCCCCAAAACGCTGGAGGAGTTTGAATATGCCTTCAATGAATGTAAGTACATATTTTAGTCTTCAAAGCATAGAGCACACCAAGCTTTCTGCCTTAACAAAAACAAACACCAAATCCCATACACTCGACACTGCTGACAGTTCAACCATAATATTTCAGCTACGGTGAATAGAAAGTTAAATGCTGGCAGCGTATTGTCAAAACTGCATGAGGTCTAGATTGGGGCATTTTAAGTAATTTCCATATTTAAGTACTCGCATTGAATTATTATTAAGCACTCACAGAAAACAAATATAACATAAGAATAGGGTCCAAAATGACACCCAAGTGAAAATACAGGTGGGGTGAGGGTGATCCTACCTTGCTGCACAGACAACCAACAAGCTGTGGCTGGTTTTTCATCTGCAGCCACCTTGGCCTGAAGTGTAACACTTTTTTTCTGCACTTTGCAGATCAGCCCTCAAATTCACCCAATTTTCCTCATAAATCTTCACTCTTGTAGTTGTTGTTTGCCATGATGGTAGCTTGTACTCCATGATTGCTCTTGTTAGCAAATGAGATGATGAGAGGTTGCCTGTTGTCCATCTCTGCTGTTTTCTCCTTGTGCTTCGTCTGCAAATAGTTAAACATCAAGCTGGTTGTTTTATGATATGCAAGTTTAATGTTACAGCTGGCGCTGTATATTAATTTTGTCTTTTCTTTGAAATACAAACAAATTTCATGTCTGGTCGCCATTCTGCCTGTAACTTTAGAAGAATGATGTGCAACTGAAAGCGCTGAATGTTATCTGTGGCTGCACATGCACAGATCTCAATGTGACTATGCTCACGTATGCCCATCTCTAGTCTAGAAACGGAGGGAAAGGAAACAGGTCTGTTCTCACTGCCTAACCACAGCATTGGTTCCCAATCTTTTTTGTTTATGACCCCTTAAATAAAAGTGGTGTCTGCTTGCAACACCTTGTCACAGCTTGAACATGTCCACCAAAGAGTGATTTTCCCTCTTCTCTTTAAACTTTAGAGTAATGACCCGACGAGATAAACCTGCATTTAAAAAAAAAATCTGTTTTTATCATTTTGATGGATTGTTCATTATGACCCCTCAGATTAATCTTTCAACCACTGGACTTATCTCGACCCCCATGTTGGTCTACGGAGTCGGGTGTTTCCACTTCATTCTTGTTAAAGCTGCAGTAAAGTTGACATAAAAAAAACAAAATGACCATAATCACTTTTAAAATCAAGACAGTTTCACATAAACAGTTGGTGTAAAATTACAGTTCTGTTCAGTGTAATGTCACTGTTTTTTAATTAATGACCTAAAACAGTCTCTGCTGTCACCTGGGACATTTTGGGGGTAAATGAGTAGTGTAGGTGTGTATGTTATTGTCAGTTACTAGTGACAGGATGGAGCAGAGCTGGACCCAAAATGGTGTGAGTCCAGATGATATCGAAGTCTCTTTAGAATTCTCTTGGCTTGCTTTAATCAAAGCAGGTGGAGGCAAGGAAGAAGAGTTGGAAAGGTTGTGATGGTGGTGGTGGTGGTGGTTTTGACTCTTAGTAATCCCCTGTAGTCGGTCTCTCTTTCTCTCTCTCCCTCCCTCTCTCTCACCCCCTCTGTTCTCTGTCAGTGTCTCTGCTGGCTGTCTGGCTGGCTGAGTGGGGGACATGTTGTGTACTCTACGGCCCGTCAGTAACCTACTCAGCCTTGCCCTCCGCCTGACGGAGCATTTGCATAACCTCGCTGTGCCTAAGAACAGAGACACGGAGACTTACCCCCCCCCACACCCGCCGCCGTGCCAACACTCGCCACCCCCTCCTACCCCACCCTCAAGTCCCAGCTCAGTCTCCCATGGAGGGAGGAACACATTCAGAGACTCTCCATCTCTTCTCCCTCACCCTTCTGTCTCTCCAATTCTTTTTTTTTTCTTTGTATCTCTCTATTTCTGCCCCTGCCCCGCTCGATATCCCCAAGCGAACACTGCTTTACCCACACACACACACACACACACACACACACCACATAATATATATATATACACACACACACACACACACACACACACATAAATATATATATATATATGTACACCCATACCCATCTGTATGTCTTGTCAATTTCCACTCAGGTCTGTTTTTGAAGGATAGCATTTCACAGTCACTCTGGCTCGCGGGCATTTCTATAGCTACACCCAGGCTACCTTTTGCCCGAGACAGGTGGAACAAAAATGTTAATTTGACCATGTAATGATGTGAATACAGACGAGGCTGTGTACAATAGTTTGCAGGTATCTTAATCACTGAAGATGATGGCTTCATCTTGCTAGCCCTCCAGTTTTCCATTACTGGAAATCCAAGGTTATGTACACCTAATTAAGCGGCCAAATTGAGAACAGAATGCTAATTATGACAGAAAAGAGGAGAAAAGTTGAGAAAACGTTATTCCTCTGAGAGGATGTGTTGGGGGAGGCAATGGAGCTGATCACCCCCCTAGCTCACACTTACACACATATACACACACACACATCTTCTCTCCTTCCCTCATGCGCGCACACACACACACACACACACACACACACACACCCCTTTTCTACAGTAGGATTTCATTATAGCTCCTCTCTTCCTTCTCTTAGGCAGTAGTGTTTAGATCCTCACTCCTCCATGAATGCATAATTGATTTTCTTCAAGGTACTTTTTGTGCACACTGCTTTATCCTAACTTCTTACTCGTCTCCTGCTCTACCTCTCAGGCATAAGTCTGCTTTTTAATGCAGCATGATGACAAACCTAGATGCAGGATTACATGTTGTCTAACAACTATCCATGAAAGCAAGTGCTGTAATACACAGTGTGTTAGCAATGTAAGATTTATCGCATTGATAGAGGGGTGAAAGTGGTGGCAATTTACGAGGAGATGAAAAAAATGCTTATGCATTCTTTTATCTTGCAAAGATATTATATTTATTTATATCTTAGATGGGTTTCCTCACATTGTGCAATAATTGAGAAAGTATGAGAGCCCCCTGGCTATTTGGGTTAAGTATGTGTACTTTTCAGTGGTTTAGCTCTTACAAATTCTGCAGTCATAAAGGTCAAAATTAAATTTAACACTGTTTAGTGTTTTATTGTGTTGCAGTGTCAACCGCAGGATCGATGGGCTCATTGCTAAGGTATAAACGTGGAGGTTCCACAGCCACACAAGGGTAATTGTTTATTAAGGAAAAAAGTAGCATCATTTCTGAACAGCATATTCCTGTCTTATGACTGTTTTATATCAAATAAAACCTGGATGTCTTAAAACTCCTCTGCTTCCCCTGAAGTATAATAAATCCCGTAAACATTGTCCCAAAAAGCTTTAGTTTCTTCTCAGTCAATTCTCGTGTGTTGCAATGGCGGCAACCATTTACAGAAACACACATGCTTAAGCCTAGTGACACTTACTGTATGACCACACCTGGTCCTCCTGGCTGGACTTACTGGTGTGTGTAAGCTGTGCTGGTTAGGCTGATTGGCTGATGCCCAGACAGCATCCTCAAAGGAACTGCAAGGAGCAGTTGTCGCTGTGGCTAATGTGGCTGGCGTGCCAGGCCACCTTTCTCTCTCCATGCTCATAGACACTCACACGCAGAACCACGCTGAAAACCTTTCCCCCACACCTCTTTTACTCTTTGCTCCTGGAGATTTCAGGTGGAAAAGGCAGGGACAGACCTGTGGCCTGTCGCCAGAGTGAGCGGGGAAGGAGAGGGAGAGAGAGATTGACACAGTTAAAGAGGAAGGGGAGAGGCTTTTAGACGGATGAATAGAGGGAGAGAGGGAAAGAGAATTTTTGCCATACCAGCTGTCCAGCCCTGGCCTGCCAGACTACCCAGAAGGCCGTTGGAGTCGTGACTGGACGAACGCTGCTGCATCCACAGGCCTTGTACCTGCCAGATGGGGGTGGTTGAGGGATGGAGGGTAAGGAAGCGAAAAGACCAACAGAGGAAAAGAGGGAAAATTAAAATACGCAATAAAAAAAAAAACAAAGGGCTTAAGCTTAGTTTGCTTAATTTGGCTGATAGCGGTGCTTTTGCATGTCTGGTCAGAAGTGCCTGCCCACTTTACTCACACACATATCCATTATCATTACAGATGTGTTTTCCCTTCTTTCATTCTATCTTTCTCCCACAGATGGTCAGCTCAGACATATAAAAACAGGAGAGCCCTTTGTGTTCAACGCCAGAGAGGATCTCCACCGCTGGAACCAGAAGCGCTATGAAGCTCTTGGAGAGGTAAGCTTCATTCAGGCCAGCCATGTTCAGTAACTTTGGCCTCAGCTACCAGGCCTTATTAGGATTCTCTGTCATGAGCAGTTTTTGTAACGTGATGTTACAAGATGTCTTTGGAGAGCCAACAGACATGGTACTTTGGCCCTTATCACGCATGCCACCTGTGACATGCTTTATTACACTGGTGTAAGGTTTTTGGCTTTCACACATAGATTTAACATACAGATCCATTTCATGTCAAGTCTTTCTTTAATTCATCTATTTTACACGGTCCAACAGCAAGCAAGCCACTTTGGTTAGTGAGTAAGTTACTATTTGACTCATTTAATTCTTTTTTTTTATTTACACAATTATACATTTCAAAATATTGTAACATGTGCATCCTTTATTTATTATAGCGGCTGTTTTAATTCACACTTGAGCTGTGAGTTACAGAAGTGTTACTATGTCCTGCGTAGGCTCTTGCACATTCTTCCATTATAGACTGGATGAATTGCATTTCAACTCGCTTTTAACACCTTTAAATCCAGTGCCACAGAATGGCCTCTTAGTTTACGATGTGGAAGGTATACAAGTGTTTTAAAGGTCGTGGCCCACTCCGGCAGATGAGCACAATGGATTTCACTGTAATCATCTTACTTGTCAGCTTAGTTGAGGTATGAGTTGAGTTTGAGGTCAAATATATCACACAAGCTCAGTAAAATTTCAAAATGTGAAATCTCAACTGGACTGGCACTCATCTATTGATTCTGAGCAAGAGCCTAAATCAGATGTGAAATCTGCACCAGATGCACCAGAACCTGAGCATCTGTCTGAAACTGTGCCTGTTACTGGGACCCCCAACCTCCTCAAGTCGTCAACTAAACCTTTTGAGGCAACATTAAAAAGGTACAGCGTAGATAAAACAACCTGCCTGTGATGCACTCAGTGCAGGAGGCCTGTCTACATTGTTCTGACAGCCTGCAGGCCTGACACAGCATGTGCAGAAGAGCATCAACGACTGTCTTGACAGTTTTTTGTGACTGTGCAACATTGTGATGCCAACACATATTAGAGACGTTAAAAGCTACTGATGCACACAACTGCAGATGAACTGATGGCTTTTATTGTTCCTTGCTTCAGCATACACAGTATACGGTGGGAAGAGCCTTGATACCGAAAGCTACTTTTGGACTTTTCTTTTAAAGGATTCAGAGCAGCTTTAAAATCCTGCCCACACATTTTTGTGAAGTTCCTTGATGCTCTTATGAAGTTCTTTGGTTGTCCACATCCAAACATATTGTACACCATCCCAAAGTTCACCTTTAATTCACTCCCACAGTACTACCACATGCAATATGCATTAAGATAATGAGACAAATGTTCTTTTGTAATCTGTTTTTATTTGCATCCCCTGCTATGTTGTTTTTAATTGTGTGCATTCTTTGAAGTTCAAAGCAAAGTGATAGACCCCGTTTGTGGGATTACCTGGGTGTCTTTATTATTTCTAATGCAGGTATACGGTAGCTCCTTTGAGAGCCAGCCTTCTGTGAAGACTTTTATTTCTTTTGCATGCTCAGGCACTATCTACCGGCATCTGTAGAAACAAACATTTGGTAACATGCAAGCAGAGGCCCTGAAAGAACACACAGACATTTAAACTAACTGAACTCAGGCATCCGGGGGGGGGGCAAACATTTGGAGGAAACAAATAATCATCAAGCGGGATGTATGCAAATTTTATTCATCCTGTGATTAAAAAATTGACAGAAGCATCTTCTTTAGGGAAGAAAAACGGAAACTGTGTCAATCAGTGTTGATACTAGCCTGTGTAATGAGAACAGATACTGTATGAATTGTGCTGCAGGAGATTAACTGGCTTAGAAGAAAGGAGCACTACCTGAATAAGCAGTATTATCTGTCTGTTGTTTTTAGGCCACAGATGATTCAAGAAAATGAATATTGTACCTCAAACAGCTTTGCAAGTACAAATGCATTGTTTTTGCTGGTAAGAAATATGCCCCATTATAAATAGACACAACTACTGAATTGTATCCCTTTGGTTGTAAAAGTGGGTTATGCTGCTTAGTCAGACTCTGTGTGTGTGTGTGTGTGTGTGTGTGTGTGTGTGTGTGTGTGTGTGTGTGAGTGAGTGTGTCGCACAAGCGTACCTGCATGCTTATTTTTGTGCTTGAATTCCTCCCTCCATGCCAATGTTTGTCTGTCTATCTTTTCTCTCATCCTCTTCTTCTTCATCTCTGTATCAGCAGAAGGAGAGACTTTGTCAGCTGGCATGAGGCTAAATGTAGAATAAGTTTCTGTGTAGACAGGACTATTATGTGCCAACACCACTCCACAACACACCCCTAATGCCCTCTACCAACCTGCCACCTGAGACAGTCTGAGAACTAGCCACAACTCAGGCTGAGAGCTGTGTGAGATGGCACAAGGACGTGGGTGCATATGTTTGCCCCTGGCAGTATGAATAGAATCGCATCATCATTGCCCCCTAATGTTCACATGCATTCCTTTCTCTCCCTCCCTTCCTCCATACCTCTGGAGTACTAATGTCTGCTGCCTGCCTTGCCACAGTGCAGATGCTCTTCTCACTTGCTCTCTGCTTAGCTGCAATTTTTGCTATTTTACCTGCTACTTTTCCCTGCTTGTCTCAAACTACAATTCTCTATTCTTTATTCTCCCCTTATTATTATTATACCCCTTATATAATATTATTCAATCCACAATGTTAGCACAACCCAAACAATATCTTAGTGGACCACTGACTGATTGAATTGTGCTTTGGACTGCACTATCCCTTTCTGCTCAGTGCACAGACTGTCATAAATTGTTATAGAAGATTACTGCGCTTGAGACAAGAATATTCGTGCTGGAGAAGTCTTCTGAACTCAGCGATACGTTGCCAGTATCTTCTGCCAGTGAGTTAGCTCATCAGAACTTAACTTGACAAGATTTAAATGGACAGCTATCTCTAAATAACAACTTTCCCAAGAGTCACTCAAACGAAACCAGTGAATTCAGACTGTAATTTATGGATTCAGCCAATTTTGACCCCTGGACATCTGGCAGAAATCTGACTTAAAGCATTAATAAATCTCCAAGAAACAGAAGTGATAAGTTTGGAAAATCTGTTCTGGGAATGTAGGCATCTTTTCAAGGCAGATGGCCTCCACTTAAACAGATCTGGAATTAAAGTACTGATGAACCGTTTCTGGTTCAGCCTGTGTTACCCATCGGTCAGGCCTCAGATGATGCACCCTGACATACAGCAGCCTTGGTGTTACAAAGATAGTACATCACAGCTTCAGTACCAGTGTGTTAATAATTAGCTAATTGATCATTCTCCAAATTCACCACCCTTCACTCTCCCCTGCCTCACCTCTTTTGGGATTTACTGATAAAATGGAAGCATTGGTCAACACTGGCTTTAATTTCGCGCCCTTGTCACTGCCACGTCATCTGCATCCACCCAGCCAAGCACAATCCGTCCAACCAACCATCCATAACTGAATGGTTTCGAGCTAAAATACATTCCGGATCTGCCGCTATAATATAAACTGTTCAGTCCTCTCAGATCGTGTGGGACAGGTTACAGGTTACTGTCCTCAGAGTCAACACTAAACATGGAGAAGCAGCTTGTTGTTCTAATGCAACACACATCTGTGAGACAACTTTAAGTCTTTTACAATTACTCTAAATCAGCACTTAAGACTCTTCTGTTTGGCACTTTTATGAAGTTAAATCTGGGACTATTTATTCATATCTTGCACTCTGCTGTCATATTTGTTCTATTGCTTATATGTTATCTTCTATTTTACTTTGTTTTAATCTTTTTAAATCCTTTTATGTGTGTCTGAGTATATTTTTACATTATCTAGTTTGTCTTCTATGCCTTGTCTTAAAGCATTTATGTCTTATGTAAAGTACTTGTTGTTGAAAGGTGCTATATAAATAAATTTGCGTTGCCTTGCCACTGTCCATCTCTTTCTCCCTCCTTTCTTCCTTTCACTGTCTTTATATCCTCATGGTCCTGTATTTTGTGTCGAGGACTCTGTGTGTGTGTTTGTGTGTCTGTGGATGTGTGTGAGTGGGCTTGGGGGTGGCGGCTGTATTGTCAGACACATCACAGCACCAGATGTCCAATTTGCACTTCAGCCTCGTCTGAATGGAGGGACGGACAGGGAGAGGGAGAACGAGGATGTTGGTGTGATGGCCTCCAAGCAAAAGAAAGAGAGACAAAATTTTAGTTGAGTGTTACAGCAGTGAATAATTGTACACTTTTCTATAAAAAATGTTCATTTCCATATATTTTTGGCATAATATGTACAGATTTGCATATTGTATTTGGTATTTTGCTCTGGTCCACTACATTTAAACACTGTGGGTCTGTACATAAAAGTGGAAGGCGAATTTTTGCCTCAGAAACCTGTGCTGCAATTCAGCACCTGAGAAAAAATTTTTAGTTAGACCACCTGTCCATATTAGTAAAGCAATAAGAATAATTAAACAAACTTAAATGCTTAGAAATTGAGATGGTATGACACAAAAGGATTTTTATTCATTTCAGAGTGCTTTCCGAGCACCTGTTGCAGCAGCTCTCACACCACTATACCTTGTTTGTCACTCTTACCTGGTTGTATCTTATCTTAAAGGAAAAATATAGCTTAGAAACCTTTGCAAGCCAATGCAACCATTAGAGATAGACAGAAAAGAACTTTGCTTAAAACTGAACCTAGTGACTCTAGTGTGCATACACAAACATGGTAACCTCATGTAGCATGTGTTTGATTGCAAAAAAGCAAACAGGAACTGAAAATTGCACAAATTCAGCCGTTTGAATGTACGTTCAGAGTACAGCGTACTGATTCAGAACGCTCTGGCATGAACCTTTGAATGTCCTCAGGGAGCACCTGATTATTAACTGTCTGACCTAAATTCTTTTAAGGGAAAGCTCACTTATTTGGTCGATATAGCTATTTTTCCTTTTTACCCTGAGTCTGCCCACTTACTGATGCGTTTTTTATGTCTCTCTGTGTAGTCGGAAGGTATGGCAATAGCATAAAAAAAGGGCATGTATGGTTGTCTGTCTCTGGATAAGTAGGACAAATGAAAAGGCTGCAACTAAAATATCCCTTTATGTTCTGAATGCACTCTATAAAGAGTTTAAGCACCGTCCGAGAGGATCTTATTCTCTGTTATTCCCATTAACCTCAGTTTGTAAATTGTTGTATTGGTGTAATGAATTCTTTTTCTTCCTCTTTTGTATTCTCTTCTATCATATTCAAACTTCAACATAACCCACTGAGAAACACAGAGAAACCCTCAGATTACTGGTGTAGTGACATTTTCCATCCCTGGCTCTGACTGTTATCATAATGACTGTATTACAGCTGTAATACAGTGCAGGCTATCTGTGCAGTGTTGCTCAGTGCAGCAGGGTCACCTCAGCCTGTGTAGGTGTCAGTTGTAGTCTAATTCCTGTGATTCGGTGATGAATCTCTCTGATAGAAGACAAGCATAGGGTCTGGCCCAGATGGAGCTCTATTAAGCTGTTAATAAATGAGGATTCTTCTCTGCTCTGCCTGCATCTGTGGAATGGAAGGCACTCACAAATTTGTAAACACACACACACACACACACACACACACACACACACACACACACACACACACACACGCACACACACACACAGTCAGAATATTATAATGAAGTAAAGCTAGCCAGATGGCTGAATTAGAAAGCCGTCTCTCTCTCTTTCTCTCCCCCTCTCTCTCTCTCTCCTTTTCTCTCTGTCTCTTCATCTCTCTCTCTCTCTCTCTCTCTGTCTGTTTCTTACACTCTCTGCTGTCTCTCTGTTATCTTTTTTTTTTCTCTTCCTGTCTCCCTCTGTTTCCACATTATGGATTCTGGGTGTTGTCGTAGCGGTGACCAGCTGGCCAAGGTTTAAGGCCCTGCTGAAGTGCCCTTGAGCAAAACACAGAGGAGAATGGCAAAAGAATTTTTGGGGGGTAATGATAAATTATGACAAGCTTATTGTACGATATTATATTATGCTACCATAAACTGAGTTTATGGTAGCAACTTGTGTTATACCTCCACCATGTGCATAAATTACAATATCATCTGCATACATTTAGATGCGAGTCTCAGGACAAACAATATATGTAGTAAAACGGGTGGGATTTAATACAGATCATTGTGGGAGACCTGCAGAGAGTCAGTGGCCAGCTGGTTGATGATATTGTTCGCTTATGGTACTATACATTAAGCTATAATCATACTCCATGGTCACTGCTGCAACCTTGCCTGCCAACTGCATACGTGGGAACACATTTACCTTAAGTCACGTCCGTCCTGCTCTCTCTCGCATCCGTGTTTCAGAGTATATCTGGGAAGTCATCATTGGAAACTTTTTGGAAAAGTGGCAGGCACACAAAAATAAGATGTATCATCAGCAGTGATCAGCAGTCACTGCTCACACGGCACACACCTAGCGTTAAACCAAGCTTATGCCCAAGCTGCCAGTAGTTCCTCATAGTGCGGTTTCATTTCTCATTTATTCTATTTGATGTTATGTTTGTGTTTTTTCCACAGCAAGCAGAAATGTTGTACACTGTTTAGCCCTTTATTAACCAACCGCATTAACAAACGAGAGCTGAATTACATTTATAAGTTGTGGAGGTCTTATGAATTAATGTTACAAAGTCATGGTGCAGTTATGAAGTGGGAACCCAGGAGACAGGCCTCCATACTGTACTTAAAGCATCAGGAGGCCCCATACCAGTCATGGACCATTTTGTTGGGAAGCTAATGGGATCTCTCTAAAGAGGGACTATAAATGACAGCTGTCTGCCCGGATTCACTGACTGCCATCACGTCTCCATTCCCAAAACACTTAAACACTGCCGCTGCAGCTTCTGCTGAGAGCACGGAGGAGGAAGCAGACACAGTCAGACAAAAAATGGTTGCAGGGAGTGGGTGAGGTGGATTACAGTTGATGAAAGAGAAGGGAATTGGACAGGGGGTGGGGGGTTTGAAGGTGGGGTGTGTTAGAGGAAAAAGCAGGAGGGCTGGTAGTTACAGCGCTGGCATCTGTCGCTACCGCCGGCACCCACGGTGGCATACAGTACTTTACTTTGAATTAGACCTCTGCCGGCTTCTCAGTTAACACCTGAGGAGGTCATTACGATGCCATTAGGATGAGTAGTGCAGGGAGGGTGGTGAGGAAGTGCGAGAGGGGGATATCTACGCTGAGTGTAAACAGTCTGTCTGTCAGTCTGTGTCTGAGAACTTTCTCTTCCCCTGGAGAGCCCTCTCTCCTCTGACAGAAGAATGACGGAGACCTCATGGGAATTATACCAGTCTCTCTCTCTCTCTCTCTCTCTCTCTTTCTCTCTCTCTCCCTCTCCCCCCCTCTCTTTTTCTTTGTTTCCCACGCAGACTGACAGATCACAAATTCACAACAATAGGCTCTATTTTAATACCACTTTCTGTTGGTACACGAGGCTGACTTAAAATAAACAACCTTTCTGTTGCCTCATGCTCTCTCTCATTTTCGCAGTCGCTCTCTCTTTCTGAGTACGCTTTGCTGTTGTTGTGCTGCATTGTTCGGGGGGGATTTTCTTCTCTCTTTTTTTTTTTCCCTTTTTCTTCCTCTTCTCTATTCTCTGGAGAAGGAGGAATGCTTTCCTGGGTGCAGTCAGTGATACGGCATGGGACAGCTCTTTCAGTTTCATTATATAAACAGCTTTGATGCCTCTTCTTGCTCTCTGGTTTCTGTGGCTAAGTGGCTTTTGGAGGGGGCTCTGGACGAGAGAGACAAGAGGTGTGTGTGTCCATACATGAGTTTCTTGTGTGTATACAATATGTGTTGCTCTCTTGAGGACATGGCTGACACTCAAGATACATTATTTAAGCTTGAAGCCTTAAGTAGCCTCACAGGGCCTTAAAAACTTCTCTAACTGTGACTTTTGATGACTTAAAAATTGTTTAAACAAGTTTTGTGAGGTGGCTGCTTTTTCAATTAAATATTACCTGGATACATACAGAGACTTTTTAATATTTAATGTTTATTTTCATTCATAAATTGATTGTAAATTTCACAACGACTGGCATTAAATTGTCTCGAATAACAATAAATCTATCTCGATGAAACCTACAGCGACCCTGATAAACATCAGGTCACGTTTCATGATTGTCTCCGACTGCTGGTTTCAGATCATTACTTTCTCTTCCTCCCCTGTAATTACCCCAGTTTCTCCATTGCCGTTGACCATCTCAACCTTAACCTATCCCTTTCTTTTCATATTTGCCGTCCTCTCTATCCCCCTTTCATCCTGTTCCTCATCTCCTCATCTTTCCTTCCCCTCTCTCCCGTCCTGGTTCTCTTCCTCCTCACGTTTGTTTTGTGCGTGCCTGGGAAAGATCATCTCCTTATCGCCTTAGGTGCGGTCAGCCAAACCAGGCGTGACTGTTGTAATCAGTGCAAGAACACACACACACACACACACACACACACACATATTTACACACATGTGCACACATAATGTGGGAGGTCTCCCTCTGTAGTGAGGAGTTTAAAAACATATCGTCTTGCAGCCACAATGGTCTTCATTAAGGCCTTGGCTTGGTGTGTGATTGAGAGTGATGAAGAGATTGTTATGGGGATGACCAGAGGTTTGCATGGAGTTGATGTCACAGGCCACCCACTTAAAGGCCTCTTATCAAGGCCACGTACCGCACTGTCTTCTCTCCCCATCCCTCCTTCCAGCGCTCCTTCTCCTCTCAGCTGTTCACCACAGTTGGAGCTGGCACAAACCTCTGGCTCCTGGGGATTACTTCTCCATCTCTCCCTTCTTGTCTCCCTTCTTTCCTCCCACTGAGCCGTCCTCTAAGTCTCTTCCTTCCTCCCTGATCCTGCTCTTCTGGCTTCAACGGCACAATGCTTCCTCTACACAAACAAACCACAGACATAGAGGTGACCTCAGCCGCAGAAGGTCTAACTCAGACTCTCCCACGATCCCTCTCACGGCTATGTAGAAAGCCTGCTGTTGTTTGAGGATCATCATCCGGCCTTCTTAGCAGACAGTCAAAACTTCGCTTTTGTCCCTTTTTGCTCTTTTTACCCCACTGAAGGCTGATGGCGTCTCTCTAGTCCACAGAGACGAGGTCAGTGTGGGTTACGGTGGTTTCGTAAACTGTCATTCATGGTCATTGCTCTGTGCCATTGGAGGTGAAATTCTGCAGTCTGGAAGTCGGCCTCTCCAGTTTTTTATGATGGACAGAGAGAATCTGAGCCTACATTGACATTTCAGATAATGTTGCGCCCATATCTTGTCAGCCTGAATGATATTACATATTTGTTGCAGATAAGGCCATTGTAAGTATGTTTATGGCTATGAAACCTATTGATTTGAATTGATTTAGGTTGCTTTTATCTTTTTCTCGCTCTGTTTCTTTCTCTCTCTCTCTCTCTCTCACCCCCCTCTTTTCCCTTCTCTTTGTGTGTCTTAATATTATTTGCCAAATCCACTCCTCATGCTTCTCCTATCGTCCAATGCAGACAATGCAGGCACTCAGCGTTGCTTCCTGCAGGCATTTCATTAAAGCACTAATAACACATTGGTAATTAGGTGACAAAGAGGCTTTTCTTATTGTACTGATCAGCTGCTGAGACATAGTCCTCAGAGGCCCACACAGAAGGAGGCTGGCTGTGTGTGTGTGTGTGTGTGCATCAGGACATGTTTGTCAGTTTCTGAGGTGTGTGCCTCTGCTCTGATCTCTCACATTTAAATACATTTAAAAAAAAAAAAAAAAAAAAAGGTCATCTGGCTGCATTTTACATCATGCATGCACAAAGCCATACAGATAACCACAACCTAAATACAAGCTTGGACATTAGATTTCTTATTTACGGTCTAGAGTCTCCATTTGTCAGTGGAAATGCATTCACACAGTGAAACTCTTGCATTCTTTCCACCTTTTTTCTCTTCTCTCATTCCCCATCAGTCTCTCTCTTTATTCTATATCAGATGGTTCTCGAGCCACCTGAGGCACTGAACAAATAACGTAGTGCAAATGAAATTTCCTGTGAGGCTTATTGATGTCATTAAACACTAGCATACTGAGGCCCGGAATCATTTTAGTCTTCATCAGACCGGCTGACATTTTAGTGAATTAGCTGTTGGAGCTTTGGTCGTGGGATGGGGTGAGGTGGGGTTGTTTTAGCTCCTCTAGCTTTTTTTTCCCCCTCCTCTTCGTAGGGTCAAATGGTAGAATCGATCATCTCATTTGGTCCGTCTGCTGGCCTTTGATTGGCTGTCATAAGGCTAATATGTGTCTGGTGCGTAATGTTATTCTTGCATGTTGTTCTTTAAGCAGTAAATCAGGTTAGCATTGAGTTTCTTTGGGGCATAAAAGAGCATGGCAATATTGTGATTATCATGAGAATTCACATTTGACTTAAAAGCAAAAAGCTGAGTTTTTTTTTTCTTGTAAGTTTCATTTGGCCTTTTGTTGTCCTTTATATTCTGTGTGAAAATGCCAATCCATGCCATTTAAAAAGTGTTTGGAGTTTGGAACATGTAATTTAGGGATATGCATCATTTTATTGTCCCAAGGTTGACATTTCAGAACGTGGCCTAAAGAAAACGTGTGTGTTTTGTGTGTCAAAAACGACAAAATCAGATCACGGCTCAGAAGAATCTCATCAGTTTTATCACTTTTTTGGTACTGAATCATTTCAGTGTTCGTTATGTTCAACAGTGAGAGCAAAGATTTTCTCACTTCTCGAAGAAACCTGGAGGAATGTTGTCACATTAGTTTGAGTCTAGCTTCCTTGCGTTTAGAAAGAGCACAATGTTTTTTGTTTTTTTTTGACATTCAGCATTATTATCATGTAGCTGTAGTACGACACCTCTGTTCTACATTCTGTAGCTTACACAGAGCAAGTTTACTTTCTGTTGGCTCCAGAAACACACTTTGTTTTCAAGACTGCATCTTTTTGTACAGTTTGGTTTATATTGAAAGGATAGCTCAATTACAGCCATTGACTGTTTCCTGTTTTTACCCCTTTCCGCACATTAATGAGATCTTAGCCTCATACCGCTCTGTGCTGTGAGACATGACAGTCTCTGGTTGATCCTTGTTTGTGTTTGGGGTCAGTCAGTTGGTCTGCTGTTCTTTGATTTCCTGATCTTGTAAGGCTGATGCTTCAAAAGCGAACCAAAGTGAGACTTCACAGCAGAGCCGGACAGCGTGTTACTCAGCTCTCCCCATGGTCCATCCGCCCATCATTGTATTGTCGTGACACATACAGGACAGGGAGTCTGTTTTTGCACATGTTTGGGAAACATCATCACAGCAACAACAACAGCTCCAACACAGCTCACTGCCAGCGGTCATGTGGCCTGTCATCTGTCATCGCCACTCCTCTGTCTTTGTCTCACGACTGATCAAAAATCGAAATCTGTTCTACAAAGCGCTCCTCTCTGTTCTCAGCTAAGCAGGACGCGGGGAGAAGAAAAGAATGGAAGAAAAAATAAGGAAAATGGAAAAGAAAGTTGTTAATGTCACTGAACCATGAAAGGCTTGGCCCGGGGTTGGAATGATTCGGTATACAAGGTTCTTTAGTGCTGTGGCTGCGGGGATAAACATAACTTACATCAGCCCTTCGCTTGTACAGGAGATTTCCTCTCCTGGCACTTACAACCTCAACACTCTAACTGCACTGTGATTCACACACACACACACACATACGCACACACACACCCTACACACAGTACGATCCAGACCCTTTCAAGTAGCTCATGTACACACACACACACACACACACACACACACACACCAGAGGGCAAACGAGGGTTTTTGAATAGCATTTTTTATTCTGTTTGCAAGCATGACAGCAGTTGCTATTACTTGTTCACACATACACAGAGAGTTTAGTTGGCTTTTGTTGGATGGATTTGTATCAACAGCAATATATAAATATTCATTGCATTAGGCTGCATTATCAATGTAATGTTTGACTGTGTGTGTGTTCTGCGTCTTTTTTTTTCTTTCCAGATCATCACTCAGTATGTTTATGAGCTGTTGGAGAAAAAGTGCAACATGACTAAAGCAATCCTGCCAGTAAGTACCCGGAGTGAAAAGAGGCATTTCCGTCTTTGATTTCTGTGCTTGAAGATTAAAGGGAGTATTAAATATGAAAATTGACGTAAATGCTTAGGCTTCAGAGTGTGATTATGATATTGAGTGTCCTGTTTAAAAAAATAAAGAAAAGGGGATTGTGAGGAGTCAGCTCTCCTCATTCTCCACTAGTCTTTGTCTTTCTCTTTCTGTCACACTCAGTTTCTCTCTTACTCCCTCTCTTTCTTGTACCCCCTCCTCTGCCCACATCCTTTGTGCAAAAGTGTCTCCTCAACAAATTAACTGTATTGTGACGTGTCATTTCAAAGGCGCAGAGGCGCAGCATGCTGATGCTTAATCTGTTTTGCATTCATTTGCGCTGAAGGGGACTTTCTACTCTGCCATCATGGAGTTATTCTTTGCCCAGCTCATCCAGGCTCAGAGCACACACTTGATCCCTTTTATTTGTCGTCGGGAGCATGTTTGTCTCTTTTTGCCCCCCTTTACCCCTCCATTCCAGCTCCTTTTCTGTTTATAAAAGTTGTGATCATTTTTCAGGCTGCGTTTATAGGGATGTTAGGCAGCGCTGGTGTTTAGAAGCATAGCAGAGTTAGCTCCGGCGCTAACAGTGTCCATAAATCACCTAGCCAGGGACTCAGCGCCTTTCATTAGCCCCCATACACTTTTACTGGTTTATCTGCCTGGCCTATTTATCTCATTATTCCTCTGGAAAATTGCTCTGTTCTGCTTTTCTGCTGCCCACCCGCCTGCGTGTATATGGCGTGTGTGTGTGCGTGTGTATTTGTGTGTTAGTGGTGGGTCTGTCCACCTGCGTGGCATTGAACTTGTGACCGCAGATTTTAAGAAGATTAACCACAGCCAAGTATAGGGAGAGGGAATGAGGGAGCACAAGAGAATAAAGGGTAAGATTTTCTCCCCCACTCGGCTCTCTTTGTCTGCTTGGATTAAGTTCTTGCAGCTGCCACCCATGGCTTTTATGGACAGTGTTTGTCTCCTTAGAGATTCTTCCAGGCATACTTGGGAGGGATGCAAAGACGACGCATGGGATGTGGACGGAGCGCATGCACACACACACAAACACTCACTAACTCACTTGGCCTCTCTTTCTGTCTGTATTACTTTCTGCCTCTGTTTTAATCGCACAAAGGCCGTTTCCTAGTCATGATTATTGATGATTAGTGTACTGACGCATATGAGCTTTTTTAATTACAAAGGCCACCAAGGAAAAGACCGCTCGTCCCTAAACCCATGCATGTTATGTTAAGAACATTTCAAACATTTCTCTTTATAATCATTATCAGCCCATTTAGAAAAAAAAGAAATCAAAGCTCTAATTATAAAATCACAATTTGATCAAATTTGATTAAAACATGTTAAGCCTTCAATAGCAGTGTACGTCAGTCCTAACCTGTGTTTTCCTGAATGTTTAGGTGGATGCTACAGAAGACGAACCCACCACTTTTATCTACGTGAGCCCAGATGCCTTGTCTAACCCATCCAAGCTGCTGGTGCTGATCCAGGGCAGTGGCGTGGTGCGGGCCGGTCAGTGGGCCCGTAGACTCATCATCAACCAGGACCTGGACTCAGGGACGCAGATCCCCTTCATCACCAAAGCCATAGAGGTAGGGGTGCACAACAAACGAAGTTCAAGCTCTTCTCTTGGATGTTGATTTTCTGATCTTTGATCCAAGATGTCCTGTTTTTAATGTCTCACTAAGAGGGACAGGTGGGCTGAGTGCACTGAGGACACCGCATGTAAGATTATAGAGAAGGATTTATTGTGCAGCCAGTTCTAAATACTTCATATTCTCTAGTTTCTCTATTTTTCTTTTGCAAAGAGTATAAAAGTGACACATCATTGGTATGTAGAGTTTTGTGGGTCTCAGTGTGCTCAACATGTGGTCGATGGTACCACCACTACCACAGTGGTTAACCTGATGGAATATTGGTTTGACACGTGTAACACACACTGTTTGTTTTAAAGGGCAGCCTTGAATATTTGGGGCTGTCGGAGGCGTTGTGGCGCAGTCAGAAGCAGAGTGTCGTGGTATTTTGTTTTTTTGTATTTGACTGGAGGTTTGAATGTGATTCTGGGTAATTTGCTGTTGCTGTGTGCTTTCATAGCTTAGACACTTTTGGATGTACTGCATGGACCCAATTCAGTTTAACTTCATTGTACAATTTACACAAGTGTGGAGTGGAAAGCAAACTTTGTCCTAAGGTCATATGAGAAATGATATGATGATGAGAAAGTTCTGCACTGTGCAGCATCATATAGTCACAAGCAGACCTTCATTCATTCATTCACAGCTGCAAACACACTCTTGAATGATGCTATTGATGTACAGTCCTCAATCCAGAATTGAGGCTTATATTGTCTTGTTAGTGAAATGAAGCATATACCTCAACATGATCATTCACATTATACAAGGAAACATTTATGCATTCCTATGATGTATGATCCCTGTGTATCCATGGGTGACTGAGCGGAGAGAGAGGAAGAGATAATGTAATGTAAAATATAGATTAGTTTTTCTTTCCCGTACTATATGATCACACACGAGTGTATACGTCTGTGTGTCAGCAAGCAAAAGGTGGCTCTGCCTGTCTTATTATTTTCATCCCCATCTCTGTGTTCATTTGTCAGCCTGGCCACGACTACCTGTGTAATTTCATCGGCCTGCTGTTCAAATTGACTTAGGGGAGATCCTGCTCTCCCCTCTCCCCCTCGTTTCGTCCATCTGAATGCCATAAAGACTTTCACTGCTGTGTAAAGCCCTCTCCTGCTGTGTACAACAACAGGAGAGGTTTGAGTTGCGTGCGTGTGTGTGTGTCCATGTGTGTGTGTGTGCTAACGGATGATTTGGCTACCCCAAGACTCTGAATTACAGTTACCTTGGCTGGTAATACAGTTGGAGAAGGCAGGGTTGTGCTGCAGAAAGCCAAAGTGACAGCTTCGATATAGAGAACATGGTGTGTGTAGTGCGAGTGTTGCTCATTCATCATAGTAAACAAGAAATCGTGTTCTTACACCCTGACAAATCATCATCCAGGCATTTACTACACACGGGCCTTGTACTCTGTGTGTGCACGGGGAAAGACAGCCACACACATTTACAGTCAATTCATGCTGTCTGCATCTATTACAGGCATGTTTGTGGTTTATTATGTCATACCATGAAATGTGTGTGGATGTATTGTGTGAATGAACAGGACAGTGCAGTTTCTATACAGTCTGAAGAGAGAAGCTTGGTTAGCTTGTTTTTTTGTAAATAGAAACACATTTTATACCTTTAATTGTTTAAGCATGCAGCCAACAAGCGATGAAACACGTTTGATCAATAGCTCACAAATGAATGACGGCTCAGAGAGATGACAGCACTGTGACACAGCAAATACAGACAGCAAAATCCTTGATCAGCAGCATTACATCATATTAAAAACAGAATCTCATGATCAAGCGTGTCTGTGAAGAGACCACCGCGAGGACTAGCCATTATTACAGTGCCAGCACAAAAAGCTCTAGTCTGTGCAATGTGGCATTTGATATCACCAGGTCGATAACCAAAACTAGTGACACACAACATATTCATCAGCAGTACCCATTGATCTTATTCAGTATGATGTTTAAGGTTCCATATGTAAGATTCTGGAGGATTTTACTCATTAATTTAATGTTTTAATCACTTTTTATTGCTAATAGATGAACAGGTTGTAATGTAACTGTAAAAAAATTAGCCCTTCCACAACGTTCTCAGTTATCTATATCAGCCTATAGACTGTTTTATATGTAAAGGACAGATTATCTGCCTTCCTACTGTGTCAGCTATGTATATAAATGGAGTCATCTGTTGTTAGCAAACACTGTAGCACCCACTACAACACAGTCCCTCACCAAGCCAAGTCAAATCTCAGTGTATATGTTAAAACTTGCCAAATTACTTACACCAGGTAATGTGATCTATAGTACTGACTCATGTATTAAGACAAATGCTGTTGACTTTAGCCATTAATAAATGATGTAACAGTATGAAGCAAAGGTGTATAACTAACAGTTGCTTTCTACTAGCCAAGGGCGACGTAAAGATGCAAAGCTGTAGCTTGGCTGTGCAGCGTGGGCCTGGTGTTGGTTGCTTTGTTGTGTTGGCTGATGGGGTGATTTGCAAACAGCAAGCTGGTTAGGATCATGGAGCCAATGGTCCAAATAAAATATGGGAACATTATAGATAGTAACATTATTCTAAATATGAGTTTAATTTATTTTCCAGCATTCAGTGCTCATTTCACTTTTGGCTGATGCCCAGCATGATGCTCACTCCGCACCTATGGAGTGCGAGTGCGAGCAACAGCCTGCTGACTGCAGTCGGCCCAAAGGCGTTAAGTGAACCGTCCTTTGTAATTAGAACAAGTGTTTTCTTAATGTTACATAGAGAACCTTTAAGTAGATACTTGGGGTTGCAGTATGCTCAAAATGTACAGCACGTGACTAGTCAGCACTATGAAACCATAAAAAAAAGACATATATTCAATAATATACACTCGCATATCCATATTTCTAAAGGCACAGTCATTTTGGCTCGATTATATTTGGTATTTGGCAATTCTGGCACCATGACAATTATTCAATATTTTTGATTTACAAATTTTGTTAAGTGCAGTGTTGGGTCAAACGCTGACATTTTGACTATACGTTTTATTATGTTTAGATTAGGCTCCATTTTCCAAAAATGTTTCGTGGCAAGGATCTGTTGCCTCGAGTGCAGCTCCATGTGAAGTTACTCATGGGAAGTTGATTGGAAATTCAAAGCCTGCAGCAAAGGGTCAAATGGAGTGCATTCGGCAAATATGGGGGGGAGCTTGTGGCTTTGCAAAACACACGAGCAAGCAGGCACACACACAGACACAGATAAAAGTTAATTTGACTCAGTGCTCTGTAGTGTGCGCGTGTGTCGATGCAGTGCAAGTCTACGCTGTGCGTGGGCTTGCACATACGTGTGTCGAAGCACCACTCTGAAATTCTTAGCCATGTTTCCAGGAACTTCAAGTCAGCCTTTCCTCTCTTCTGATAGGAAAAAGAGCTGATTGCGCTAGTTAATCAGACCCTTCACACAACACACAACCACACACAACCACACACACACACACACACACACACACACAATATCACAGGGTGAATCTCCGGGCAGACTGTCTCTTACACACCATTTACACCCCGTTGCCTGTCTTTGTTTCCCATCTTCACCATGCTCCTGTCTGCAGATTTATCACAACCTTTGTCATGCTGCTATATGATGATGACACATTAATAAGCTGGCAAAATGTATATGTTGAAGATAAGTCTAAAATATGTACACACAGACAAGTGCACACACTAATGCACCACACTGGGAGAAAGTGTGCTTGTGGCATTTTGCGCAGTGTGTATAGTGACACTGGGCTAAGGGAAATCTTTGTGTTGTGTGCGCAAGTCTCATGCATGTTGTCTTTATGTGCATGTGTGTGTGTGCACACATGGAAGTGGTGCTATTCCCATAGCCTAGAGGTAAAATGACAGGTGAGAGGAGGATGCTCCAGCAACAACCAGAGAGTGGGGGAAAGAGGTGGAAAAGAGGAATCTGAGATTGTGAGTGGGGGGGGTTGGGAGGATGTAGACGGGGGGTGTGCAGAGAGGGAGAAGGGTTATGATTGGTTGGAAGAGGACAGAAGAGGAAAGAAGGAGAGAGGTACAGAGAGGATTGAAGCAGGAAGAGAGAAATGAGAAGAGGGCGAGGGAGTGACTGCAAATGGGGTGGGACTGGCAGAGGAGAGACGGGAGTATAGAGAGAGGGAGAGAGAGTAGGCAGAAGGCAGGCGTCTGACAGCTCCACTACTGGGAGAGGGCCTCTTAATGACAGCTTATTCCTTCATGATTTCAATTCCTGACAGTAGACAGGTCTGCTTGTTGCATCATGGCAGCTGTATCATTACCTTCTGGCCCTGTCACTGCTCTGCATCCTGAGACTGAGATGGTGGAGGTGGAGGGTGGGCGCCATGGGGTTTGGAGGGGATGGGGGATGGGGGATGGGGGAGAGAGAGAGAGAGAGAGAGAGAGAGAGAGAGAGAGAGAGAGAGAGAGAGAGAGAGAGAGAGAGAGAGAGAGGAGAGAGAGAGAGAGAGAGAGAGAGAGAGAGAGAGAGAGAGAGAGAGAGAGAGAGTAGATTGTGAGGTTACAGTCAGAATAATTGAGGAAGGAGGGAATATTGAAAGGTGGGATCATTAGTTCTAGTAGCTGTTGGAGTTCAGAGTAGGACTTTCAACTTGTGTAAGTTTGTGTCCAAAGTGAAAGAAAGCACGTGAAGTGAGGCTCTGGCTCTCCCACATCACTTATCTGGCCATGACACAACAAAGTTGAGAAGTAAGAAGCCAAAATTTGCCAGTGCATTTTTTTTTTCTTTTTACTTTACATCACTTCTTAACCTTTTTCTCTCGACTTCTCCTGCAAGTTGTCATCTTTTGGTTTTGCTGGCACCGGTAGTGCGGCTACTTTTAGAAACATTCTCTTCCAAAATTCTTTATATATTCACCTGGTGGGATAATCTGAGTTTCTTCACATGGTCAAAAGTCTAAATTGCTTCTTAATTTAACCTCTTTCTGTGCAGTTTAGATATTTCAAATATCAATTAATTATCCAATATATGAAGCCTGACAACTCTCCAATTTGTTCACTGCATGTCCACACAACAACACACAAACTGCAGGAATTATGCACTGTCCTCAAGAAGAACTTAATTTGGAAGTTGCTAATGCAAAAACAGATCTATACCCCCTGTAATGCCTCATCTTCTTCCCACCCCCTTTTCTCTCCAGATCAGTCTCTCTCTCTCTCTCTCTCTCTCTCTCTCTCTCTCTCTCTCTCTCTCTCTCTCTCTCTCTATCTCTCTCTCTTTCTCTCTCTCTCTCTCTCTCTCGATAGTGAGTCAGGCTCGACACTGGAGACCAACTGGAAAGAAAGAGGGGGTGTGGTGTTTTCAAAAGTGTGTCAAAAGCCTAGGGGTTTGTATCTGCCCAGAATTTCAATGGGAGGCTGAAAGGGGGCAACGAAGCAGACAAACTCAAACACAGAAATCCTCTTTTAATTTCTGTCATCCTGCCCACACTTTTTTTTAGGTGGATGATGTCCTCTTCAACATTGCCTGCACACTCTGGCATCTGCCTGTGTTGTGTCATGGCCCTCTGTGCTGTGAGGTTATCTCTCTCTCTCCTCTCTCTGTCTCTCCAATCACCATTCTTCCTCCTCCTCCTTTCTCATTAGTTCCTCTAATTCCCCTCAAGCTGTGAGTTAACCTGTTTGTATGTGCGTGTGTGTGCGTGTGTGTGTGTAGCCAAGTGATAACATTGTATGTACAGTGTGTGCACAGCCTATCTTGGGGCATCAGGTGGCTACAGAGGCCAGACAGGTATCATTCTATCCACCCAGCCAGGTTTAGCCAGAGGACAGTGTGTGTGTTGTGTGTGTATGTGTGTGTCTGTGTAAGGGTCAAAAGATGCGCCGCCTTACCATGGCCTTGTAATAGCAACCCTGCAAGCATCTCACACACACACACACACACACACACACACACACACACACACACACACACACACACACAGGTATACGCACACCTCCAGGTGGGAAGGTCCCAGCACATCCCGCAGCTCAGATCAATGCACTTGACACCTTCAAAGGCGGGTGTGGGGCCTGGACTTGCTCTGGGGTTAAACCTCTTTTAAATAGCATCCCGCGGGAAGGCAGCTGTCAATAACCCACCATAATTACCGGGGCCAGGCCCGCCAAGGGCTTGGCTGCACAGGCCAAATTAAAAATTGATCAGAGGGAGAGAAAACATTATTTTGTGCTGGTATTCCCTGTCCTAACAGCACTGCTGCTGCCGTATGCGAAATCTCATCAATTGAGGTCCAAGCTAGATATCTAGAGACCTATTTATCTATCTATCTGCCCCGCTGCCCCCCTTCGTCCAGATGAACAATGGAGTTCTGTGCCGGTTGTAAAAAAAAAAATATTTGCATATTAAGTGTCTTTGAGTGTGCACGTCTGTGTGTGTGTGTGTGTGTGTGTGTGTGTGTGTGTGTGCGCGCGTGCATGTGTATATGCAGTACGTGAGTGTGAGTGTGAGTGTGTGTGTGTGTGTGTGTGCATGTGCATACTGTATGAGCATCAGCTGATTGTTATTTGCTCCAGGTAATCGTACATCATCCCCTATCTGTGTAGCGTGTGTGTGTGTGCGCGCGTGAATGTGTTTGCGCGTGCACCCACCTTGTAGCAGTGTATTGATTGTGGTCTCATTGAGTTTCTCTTGGCAGGGAGCCTTTATTTGTCAGTCAGAGAACGATATGAAGAAGATATGTTCATCCTCAGGCTTCCTCTAGGAAAACACACAAGCTATTGTTTCACAAGACACTGATAAATGAGAACGACAATTTACAATAGGTTGAGGTATTTTCTAAACACACACTGTAGGTAAAAGGTCACAGCACATGGCTTTCATCATTGTTTCTGAATGTCATTGGTGTAGGACATGTTTTTTCACATTCCACATTAAGCCCTATTTAAAATGGATTTTCTTTTGGGAGGTCCTGTCATTATTGTAATTACCAGTGGCATCTGTAATTTGCATCCAGTGCAAATCTGCCAGATACATAATTCACACAAGTGTGTGAGGGGGAGCCGGCGTTATGACATTTCACATTTGGGCTAAGAGCAGATTCCAGAGGAAACACACAAGTTTTTTTTTTTGGTGATAATAAGTGTTGATCGGCCTCTATAAACACATGAAGTGTTGATTTTAACACTTTCAGAGTTACAGTAAATTAACTCTGGCAATTTTACTGTGTAGATATCGTTTATCTTGTGCAAAGCACCTCAGGATTTACACACATAGCAAGTGCAATTGCATTAGAGGATTCCTTCGCTAAAAGTAATCCAATTTGAATAGTGTGACTTCAAACATAGCAGTTGTTCCCAAAGTGGCTGCTGTGGAACCCTGGGGTGCCACAAAAACTGGCCAGGGATGTGAAAAGATTTGTTTTCCAATTTTTGTGTTTCCTTTCCATTTTATCACTCATTTGTTACAGTAAATAGAAATAAACGCATGCTGATAATAGATATTTACGATGACATTCTCAACTTAAAGGGGTGCTCTGTGTGTCACTGGAGTACAGTGGTTTAAAAAAGTTTGGGAACTAATGCTGAACATAGCGAGTACAGATGTTGTAGTTTGTTACTTAATATATAAGGGACAAAAACTTCTACTTTCTCGATGTACTGAAGAAACACATTCAGCTATACAGTATATGTACATAGTTGAAAAAGCCTTTAAGAGTTATTTGGTGTGTCAGTTTCCAGGCTGCTCCTGTCACATGTTGCTCGGGGGATGAGGGGATGGAAAAAACAAGAGGATGAAAAATTAAAGAGAGGAAGACTTTGATCTAATTGTGAAACATTATTTGGGAGTGTACAGTTTTTAGCCCACGTGTGATAATTGACTTTATTTTTTTCTCTTGAAATTACCAAATTATATCATCAAAAAGGCTTTGTTTCTACGTGTGTGTGTGTGTGTGTGTGTGTGTGTGTGTGTGTGTGTGTGTGTGTGTGTGTGTGTGTGTGTGTGTGTGTGTGTGTGTCTGTCTGTCTGCGTGTGTGAGGTGGGTAGTAGGTCATTTGCAGCTGCAGGCTGTGTGTGTGCGTCCCAATGGGAAGGTCTTGTTTAGTCTCTCTTCCAGAGGGCCCCAGGCAGTGTGTGGTGGATACCTCTTCACTCTCTCACTGGGAACACTCGTCTGTGGCCAACACACACACACACACACACACACACACACACACACACACAAACAGAAAAATCCTCCACAATCTTTTGCACATTTCGTCAACCTGTGCGGCAGCATGTTCACTATCTGACAGCTGAAACGAAACAGCTTTTACTTCTTTTTGGATACAGGTGGTGGAAGTATCATATGTGTTTGAGTCAGTTAATATTACATGCAGACACAAACACACACACACACACAGACACACACACAGGCAAAGGCTCTTTCATCCTCTTGTAAATTTTACATGTATCCTCCATCGCAGCAGGTTTGTAGAGGTTAAAAGTGCTTAGCTGTGGACGTTCCGGGAGGAAATTGAGTTTTGCGAGGAGCTAGTGGTGAGCAGATAGGTGACCCACTATGAATTTACACACACACACACACATTCACGCTCGCACACACACACACAAATCAGCCACTGAGCATCTCTTAGGGTCAAAGTTGAAACTTGCTGTAAGCTCTCCAGTACCAGTGTCATAGTCCTGGACTGTGTGTGCCACACTTTGATCGATGAGAGGAAACTCAGTGCTTAAATAGGGGTTACCGAGGTTCTAGGGGGTACACAGGGTTAGAGGCAAACAACAACAAATCTTTCTGTTAATAGTTTTAGTGCCGACTCTGTGGTTAGAAATGAAAATAGATGCTGGAGGGCTGCTCTGGTTTTCTTGTAGACATTTGAAATGCAGTTTTTTTTTTTTTTTTTTTCAGGAGTGTTTTATGGCAACAGCATGCTGCTGTTCAGACACTAAGCCAGCTTTTCAATCATTTGGCCCAGTGGATTATTTGTCATATATAGATGATTAGTAATATGGCATACATTTATTTGAGGCTGTGGTTTTATCTGTGTTTACCCGCATGTGTTAGTGTCTTGTAGCTGTCTGCTTTTGTGATTTTTCTCTCTCTGTATGTGACCAGACATCGAAGATGGAATCTTTATTTGAAGGCTTATCTGTCTTTTGAGACTGATATTGTCCTGTATTCTCTGTGGATGTGAAATGTACATTTCAGTACATCAGATCATGGCAGTGATGGTAGTGTCTCAGCGTTTCAAGATACGTGTGCTTTTGTGTCTGCGCAAAAAAGAAAGAGAGACAGACAATGAGGAGAGATGGCATCAGTGATCAGATTTGTCTGCAGCTCTTTTGTCTTCTGTAGCTCAGCGGGTCAGCGGATAACTGTGCATGTATATCTGTGTGCCCTGTACAATAGGCATCAACATACATCTTGGGTTGAACTTTCATGCATAAAAATGCATGAAATCCATGCATGTACACAAAGACATGGTCAGAGATGTAGCAAAAAAAAGAGCACATACACACACACTTGCAAGAAGCAGCAGCAGACTCCTCTCTTTGTGGCTTACTTTTCAAATAATGCATTGTCAAGTTACTCGAGGATGAGGAACAAGTCAGATGAGGTATTTACTATCCCTTTCCAGATAAGTATTATGAAATGAAGCTGATAATCTGTGTTTTGGCAAAGGAAAGAGGAGTTGAGAGGACGCATGCCAAAGCCAGGTGTGACTATAATCCAGCTAAGTCATATGTAAAGGTAACAATTGGCTTATAACACGCTAAAATATAGGCATAAGCACATAAAAGAACAGTTTAAGTGTTTAGTAATTTACAGTATTTGTCTAAACTGCTCCCATGAAGACACATTTTGCATCATTATACATGTGTTTTACTATATTGTAATTCATTATCTGTATACACCAGCCTTAACAACATTTATCTCTGCTTATGACTATATAATAAGTGGACTTAGATTTAAGGGTTACAGATAAAAGCATGTGGGATGCATGTTAATGTCAGGTGTGAGGCACTTTACTTTTCTGCTTTATTAATGCTACAAAATGCTGAGATCAGGATGTGAACTTCTATGAAACTATACAACACATGTTTTGATCGTTTATAGCTTATCCATAACTTTTTCTGTGTAGCTTGTCATTGGTTTCATCAGAGTCAACACCAGCCTGTGTATTTGGTCCCCTTTATCTGGTATTATGGTGCTTGTGATAGGTGTTATTATCCCGCTGTATGCTGACAGCCTATCCCTTAACCCTCTTAGGAGCACACTATGCCACGCTTGGCTGACTTGTTTGCGCTGATGTCAAGTTTTAGCGGTTAGCAGGCGGTTACCATATGCCACTGTGCTGCTGTCGCCCCCGATGTCAGTCAAACGAATGTCAACCTGAGCTCAGAACACAGTACGCCACGGCGCACACCCAGAAACACAGCGACAGTGACAGAACACACACAGTCACTCGTACACGCATGCACCCATACTGTACACACAAATACATTTGGCATAAAGCAAATGCAGACACACTGGAGTAAGAACAAAAGAATCACATCCTGTTTGGGATGAGAGAAGAGTGTAGCCTGTCTCCAGGAAGGGCCTGACATGCTGGTCTTGATCAGCTGGCTTAAGGATGCAACAGTATCTGCAGTGGTCTTTGAAATGAGAGAAGTCATGCCTTATAAACATAGTCCTAAACATGCAGATAAGTGAGTGATCAAGTGATAACATGACACATTTTTTGGTTGAAAGTGAAACTTTATCAAGCTCATCAAGTCCATGTATTAGCATATTTAAGAATAATTATATCTCAGTGTTTGCACATCTGAGGCGTAGACACACAGTTAAGCCAGAGGTACTGCTGATGGTCACTGAACCCCAGTCTTTGGCACATTATAACTTGTGTCTGATAGATCAGTGCATTTGTAATGATCGCATCATCAGGACACTCCACCGTTTGTGCTCATCAATTAAATCTTAAACCTTTTCATCCTTTTCCACACCTGAACTTAATGGTAATAATATTAAAGGAGCATTTGCTATTTTTGCCATTTGGCACCCCCGGTTTCAGAGTGCAATACCACTGTCATAAGAATGGACAGTTATACATATGTATTCGTTATGATTACATCACTTATGATCAAAAACTAGCACATTGATAATGGCTAACAGTAAATCTTCAAGCATGTGCAACAACACAAGACATAGCAGCCTGCAGTCCAAGATTTACTCTTGTCTGGTAGCCTCTTGCTCGGTCACTCCCTTTTTTTTTTGTTTTAGTTGTGTAAAGCCTTGCGTACTTCTCGCAGAAGATCATACTCAAAAGCCCGAAGTCACATCGTGCAATAACAGACGTACGGGGCACTGAGTGGTAATGATTGGGACCCCAATTACCCAATTACACATCAGTCAAAATTATTTGAATTATAAAATACCTGTTGTGACTGGTGGTCACATTAGGAGCGTTTTCATGAAACAGAAGCCACTTTCTATTCAAAGCTAAATAAGCAGTCTTACACATTAGGAGCAGTAGTAGATAATTGTTAGCAACTGTAAGTGGACATCTGTAAGTGGAATCCCACTATGTTGTTTTAGCTTTTCATAGATTGATAGAAGATGTCCTCTATGCACAAATACCCTTTGCAACAAAGGCTAATAGGACACAAGTTTGCTCAGAAATGAAATTTACAGTGCTTGCACTGTGTAAAAAAAAAAAAAACTGAAGAAGTATGCCTGCCAATTGAACACTTACCTAAATCAAGACTTACTGATGATTTAATGATGTAGGATCAGAGTACGTAAGATAACTGCCAGCTGCTCCACTAAAGCTGTTTGCTGCTCCCAACCTGTTCTGTGCTCACACCAAGAGAAACCCTTCAGTTGCAAATGTGGTGAATATTGCCCTTTAGTTAAGATTATGCAATGCATAATAGTCTGTGTATTTAGTGCTGGCGTCAACATAGGAGAACACATATACCCCTTCCAGAAGCCACACAGGTGGATGGACATTGCTACTAATGCGACAATGTGCAGACACAAACATCTTTGTCCAAAGTGCAATACACTGAATAAAGATGTATGCATGCATAGGAAAGCACACACTCAGTGATACAAACTGACATCCACACATTCATATTGGCCCATAAATAAAAGCTTTCATCATTCTCTAATATGTTTTCATATGTGGTTTCCCATCACCAGAGAACAAGATAGAAGTGTGTGCGTTGTGTGTAGTTTCTGAATATTATGCCCTTCGCTTACCTGATGAAAGTCTACCTCCCCTGTCTTCCTCCCTCCCTTCCTCCCTGTCCTCTGTATCCATCTTATGATGTCGGTGGCTGTTTTCTCGTGTTAAGAGTTGTTGTGTTTTGCTCGGTGTTCAGAGAGGCAGCGTGGCCCTGCAGCTCTCTGTTCATTTTGACCTTGTTCAAAATCGCCCTTCCCCTCTCCCTCCTGAGCTTTACTTCCTCTCTTGCTTCTTCCCTTTCTAAGGAAAGGGAAGCTCATCTCTCAGGCTGCCACTGTGGCTGTTTTATCCAAAGTGTGGTGCAGTAGCCTTTGGAGTCACTGTCTCTTTAGCCTCTGACAGATCAGGACAGCAATGTGTAACCGTGGAGGAATGGACTGTTTCTGCATTCTGCCTGGTGCCTCTGTCTCATTTTCTGTCTCCGCCTCCTCTCACTGTCTCTCTCTTTCCCCATTTTTCTCGCTCTGTGTCTAAATTAAACATTAGTTAAACTGCTGAGCACCAGCTTCGATGGACAGTGATAAAGAAGTAACATTATAGTAACAGTTACATGACATGGTGCTGTACAACCCCAGGGAATGACAGAAGAGAAAGGCGCCATAATCCATTTTAATTTCACTGATATCATTGTATCGAGAAAGAGAGAGAGGGAGAGAGAGAGAGAGAGAGAGAGGCAGCGGTTGGCAGAGGGGGGGGGGGGGGAAGGCAGAGGGAGAGAAGTGAGGTGTCTCAGACCAGAGACTGTGCTCTAGCTGACTGCAGTGTCTTGTGCTGACCTAGTTGCAACCTCTTTGAAGTCCACAGGCTGATCTCTCTCTATAGGCTGCGGAGGAGATCTGCTGCATACAGCTTTATTAAACTGGGATAGAGAGAGAGAGAGAGAGAGAGATGAATCAAATTCTCGAGGTCTTGAACCTTCCCTAAACCTCCATTGCCACAGATGGAATGTGCGTATATACATATACATGTATGTGTCAGTTCCGACATGCCTTGAAGTATGTGTTGCATGTTTAAGGATATGTTTTTGGCTCTAGCTGTGCAGCAAGCTCTCTCTGGGTCTGTGTGTGTCTTTGTATGCAGCAGGTATTCCTTTTGGAACATGTAGCTGTAATGTCAGGCCAAACACAGCCTTTATCCTTTAGCCCACCACATTAGGAGACAGTGGTGCATTGTCAGGAGAGCTGACCTAGAATAGTCCAATCACTCTACATCCAGCCCCGTGTCTGCCCTCTCCTGTGATCACCATGCTGCCAATGCCGCAGTCTATACTGTGTGTGTGTGTGTGTGTGTGTGTGTGTGTGTGTGTGTGTGTGTGTGTGTGTGTGTGTGTGTGTGTGTGTGTGTGTGTGTGTGTGTGTGTGTGTGTGTGTGTGTGTGTGTGTGTGTGACCCAGATCAGTCGCTGGTGTCGCCAGGCTTGCCCCTGGTGAGGGCACGCATGTTAGGCCACAAAACCCTCAGATGTGTGTGTTCTCTTCAAGCACAGCTGTAGATTCCTTATATCATCTGTGGTTTGGAAGTCAAGCAACATGAATTATAGTTCTCTATTTTTATATCCACGTTCTCAGTTTAACCCCCACCCTTTTCTGTTTGTATGTAACTGGCTGCTGGTGTCATCTGCACATTTTAATTAGGTTTGTGTACACTCGTGTCTAAAAATGGACAGAGAAAATACACACAGGTGTGTATTTGTGTGAATATACCATTTAGGGATAGGGAGTTCATGGACACACACACACACACACACACACACATGCACAATGTATCACATGGCCGCTCAGTGAACTCTCTCAATTATCGGGAGCTTTTCTCCTGCACCCCTCCATCCCTCCATCTCTGTATCTTCCCACCTGCTCCCCATTGAGAGCCTGTGTGTGCAGACATACTCTGCTGGGGGCATGCTTAACCTTTTTCCTGCTGCACAACACAAGAAGACACAGACACACATCCTCTTCTTCAAGTTGGGCTTCAATTAAAAAATCCACTTCACTTTTTTCCCCGTCTTTCTTTCTCCTCTTCCTGCTCTCTCTCATTCCCTTCCTTTGCCTTCTTTTTGAAGTTAGCCTGGGGCCTGGCAGAGCCTCATCAACCCTTTGCCTTGGCTAGATTGCATACAGGTACCCTCTGTGGCTATTTCAAATGACTTAATTAGCTTCTGAGTGCAGCGGGCTGGTAGAAGCCTTCTCTCTCTCTTTCTCTCCCCCCTGTTCCTCCCTCTCTCTGTCTTCAGAGAGAGGGAGAGAAAATGATTGAGCCCATGTGACACATTTAGTCCCTTGCCGTGTGGTTTCACTTTCTAGGTCATGCTCTGGCTGTGAAGCTGACTGCCTATTACCTTGTAGAATAAGACGACACACACCGAGACATGCAGAGAGGCAGTGTGTACATCCATGCACACACCCCACCTCCCATGCATGCATGCACAAACACATGTGCCTCATTCTATGTTCAGTTTGATTGTCACTCTGTTATCTTTAGCTTTAGGCCACATCCACCCACCATCATTCGCAATTGATCTACTTTTCATTGCTGCAATATTTATTAATTCCATAGCCAAACAGCATGTAAGCCAGACAAGAGGAAATTTGGTTGCTATTTGCTTAGCTAGTTTGGCTCATGTTTGTTTGTTTGGAGGCTCAGACACAATCTGACACTGTTTTGTTGCGTTGAGTCCCCAGGTGTGAATTCCCATACACACCAGTGATCAAGGTGTGTACTATATGCTGTTGCTACGCCTGTGTTTTTATCAGTGACAACGACGTCAAGGGCATGCCCCACTGCAGAACAAAAATTCAATGATGCCATATCCATCTCAGCCCTGATGCCGCACATGCACATACATTACACATGGGTACTGCGCACACACACACGCACGTACACATATACACAAAGTAGCATGTCTTTTAAGCTCCCCTTCCAGGGGACATGGAGAAAACAGAAACATGTTGGATGTTGCCATCTTTGTTGTCCTGTGTTGTTTTTCGTGGCTTAAAAGAAGAGTCTGTCAGGCTGTATACAGCAAGGCAAGTGGTAGCAGTCTTCCAAAATGTCAGTTTCGCAAACAGTCACAAACCATGTCAGAAGTTTTGTCGATGACAGCTGAATGGTCCCCGTACCTCTTTTGGCATCGTCAACTGTCAAGGTCTTGAAAGTCAGTGGGGGTAAAAGTTTTTGCTCCATAAAGCTTTATTGTAATGAAGTGCCTGACGGAAAGATATGACCACAAGGATGTGATCAGTGATGGTCATCAATGACTAAATGAGTTCTCTCAACCCTCAGGGTGGGAGCGAGATCTCAGGGGGTTTAGGAGAGCAATGTGCCTGTTAACTTCTGGCTCTCTGGTCCAGCTATAGCTTGCTGGCTAGCTTCAGGCCTGTGTTAAAAACCTGGGCCTGCTAAATTAAGTTTGGCTGTGTGCACAGCCTGTGGCACCGCACACATACACACATGCACATACACACACACACACACACACACACACACACACACAAGAGCGAGTGCACTTACAGTCGCTTGAAGTCAGGCATTCACCCGTACTCGTGCGCACGAACACACACACACACATGCTCACGCTCACATTCACTCTCCCATTACCCGATCTTAATTGGCTACCTTTCCTCTTTCTCTCTTCCTCTCTATCTCTCTCTTGGACAGGCCTACAGGCCTGTTGGTACGCTGGCACACAGCAGCAGAGTTTGGGCGTGCAAGCACGTCTGGGGGCATGGAAGAAATTGGAGAGAGGGAAGCAATACAGATGGGTGCTAGGATGAGGTTTTAGAGCACGATCAGGAGATGAGGGAAGGTAAATTATAGCTATGCCTCAACACTGGCTGATATTTTACACTAAATATCTTGAATATATCAGTGTTACTGTATTTTCACCACCACATATCCAGGCCACTTGTTAAAGCCACAGTTAGAAAGTAGAGTAGGAGATGCCTTTCTCATTTTCCACTAGCTGAGGAGTTGTCATGTGCTGTCAGCCAGCTTGTTCTCCATGTGCCTGTCACTGCTCTGGATAGGAACTCTGGGTCTCAGCATCCTGCCAATTGGTGAACTGTGTGTGATTGTGTGGGTGTGTGCGTATGTATGTGTGCATGTTGCCCTCAGAGCACTTTGTTGATTCTGCTCTGCAGTGTCAGTGACACATTGAGCGGGTTCGGTGGGAGTCCCCTGGTTTCCCTCGTGCTGTGTTTACTCCATCTGTTTACTCCCCAAAAACACTCTCAAATCTATTACCCCTACTCTCTCTCTCTCCCTCTTTCCCTCTATTTTTCACTCTCTATATATCTCCCTTATTTACTCCTGACTTCTCTTGACTTGTCGTTTCAAATCAGTTGCTGTGTGGTAGTCAGGTGGTGTGCCTGTTGACAGCCAGCGCTCGTCTCTCCCTCAGCAGGAGGCGGGATTGTGTTTCTCTCTCAGTCATCCAGCCAGCCATCTTTTCGCTTGAAGAGCCTGAACGTATTCTTTTTCCTGGATGGATATTTTCACATCTGTGTTTTTGATTAATAGAATAGTTGAATGAGCGACTGTGGCTAAAATAAAAATTGTATTAAACGCACAGAAAGCAATAATGAGAAGTGCTTAAGTGTAGTGCTGCCAGTGATTATTCTCAATGAATCAATTAATTGTTTAGTCCATAAAATATGAGAAAACTGTAAAAACATCACAATGTGTCAGAGCCCAATGTAATATGTTCAGATTTCTTATTTTTTCCCATCAGTGCTTGTTTGTTTGGCTACCATCACTTATTTTTAATTATTGTTTTGACTAAAAAATATCAGAGAATTATGAGAAATACCCATCACCAGTGCCTGAAGTGGAAAATAAGTGCCAGTACTTCTCTTATTCACATGTTGGCATGTGTATCAGCTGGTATCAACAAATCATTAATTTTACATTCAGATTTTCTACACGACAGACATGTTTTTAACCAAGATGACAACCATTTTGATTATGAGAGTCAAAAAATAAATGACTATGTACACTACTATAGCTTTAGTATGTGTTGGAATGAAGTCATCAGGCCAGGATACCCTTAGTTCATTGTACTCTCAGGGAAATCCCTGGATACCTTCTCTTCTCTCTGCCTTGTGTCACACAAATGAAGCATCTCTTTATCACCATGCTCTATGTCCAGTTGTCCCTCAGGCTGTCTTTTATTTGACTTTTAAAGACCCGCTCTGACTTTTTTTGTGTTCTGTTTGTGCACTTTTGGAGCGAGGCCACCATTACTGTAAGGTCGAGTTCAGCGTTATGTAGTGCCCCCTGGGTTGACTAATGCAGTTTATTTAGGGCCGTTATTAATCACCCAAAGAATCTGATAAAGAGGGGGCAGAAAAGAGTATGGCAGGTTGTAAGGAGTGCCAGTGCACAAGAATAAAAGTCACAGTGCACCAAAGAGTGAAATGTAGAAGTGCCAGCACTTTGGGCACTTCCCGTCACAGTTTCCCAGAGCCCAAGGTGTGTTGACTTTCTGTTTTATGGTTTGTCTGACCAACAGTCTGAAATCCAAAGATAGGTATCAGACAAGCGGTAGCCAGTGATGGCAATTTAGCTTTATAATATAATTATCTATTGTCAATTGTCGTATCTATATACTGTATCTTTCATGTTGAGTGCTATGTACCAAATACTGTACTAAAGCCCTCACTTGGTACTGTAGGAGTTACAGTCCTAAAATTTCCTGCCAGAAGTAAAGAGAAAAGAGAGAAGACAGGACCCAGTGCTGTTTATTTGAGCTGGAATGGAGCCTGCGACCAGCGGTGTTGGTTAAACCAGTGTGTTCTGTGTTGGTATTCACTCCTTAAGTCTTTCTCTAAGACTGTGACCACAGGAAGTGGTCACTATGCAGGCTTGGATTCAGAATAACTAGAACTACTGAGTGTTTGAATCTGGCCATATGATGACAGAAGTAATACATGAATACATGATTTGAAGATGAATATTAATATGCTTTGCTTTCTTTTAAGGATACATCACTGTCTCCAAAGGTCGACTTTGAAATAACATCTAACAAACTATTTAAATTCACATTAAGTGAAGCAGGGTTGTGAAATAATCATTGATTTTTCTTTTCCACACAGCATCACCACTGAAACAACTTCATTAAGCTGCATGCTCATTATGCAACCTGTGGTACGATTTTATAATGCCATCCCTGAGTCCGTGTGTGATGGTATGAATTGATAGTTTACATACCCAGTGCCAAGGGCACCACCAAGGGCTCATGAATGAGAGATGAAAAGAAGCAAAAGTGGAGCAGCGGAGGAAGAGAGAGATATCTCTTTTTTTTTTCCTCATACCTGCAACCGGCTAATTAGCCTGCTACATTACCAAGCCTCAGCTGCAGGGACAGAGTTCAATAGTTCACCTATCTACCACTGAGCTACAACGATGGTAAACCTGGATTACCTGCTCTACCGGCTACCAAACCCCAGTATTACAAGTACTTGTCTTGTTCAGCAACCTGGAAATCAAATCAGTCCAAAGAGCTGGCCAGGTGGACTTACACGAAACCTGTTGTCCAGAGAAGAGACATATTTGCTTACTCCATAATCTCTGTGCGTCATGGGGAAAACAAAGTTCTGAAGAGCTGGCATGCTCAGCAGTCAGGACACTTATGGAATGAAAGACAACCAAAGATTTGTTAATGGGATCAGATTTATGACTACTGTCATTTAAAATGGGATGCTGTAAATGCTTTGTCCTAGATGTGTCAGCTACGCCTGTAAATGATTAAAGGCTATTGATGATATGGACCGTCAATCAGTTTTTGTTGTGACAAGCTGAAGCATCGGAGATTAGCTTTCATCTTGATATTTGATATTTCAAGTGAGGCTTCAGTCCGTCAGCCATTGATTGAGACTTGTTATAGATCTTATTAATATATTTACTTTATATTCACATATCAAACAGTAAGCAAACACACAATTCTTAGCTTATGACACGTCTTAGTGTCTTTTATAAGTTCTTCTGCAACATAGATAAAAATGTACAGTGACCCATTCACATACACCCGAAGAGGCCCTAAAATTTAAGGTGAATTAAACATGTAGAGGAGCTGGAAATTCGGAAACATAGGGCACACACCCTATCCAAGCTATATACCTGCATTCTCACATCTTCACCTTGGTCTCTAACAGTGCAATTTATGCTAATGTGTATACAAGACGATACTAGAAATATTTTGTGCAAGTATTGGCTTGTGTGTGTGTGTGTATGTGTGTGTGTGTGTGTGTGTGTGTGTGGGGGGGGGGGGGGGGGGGGGGGGGGGGGCAGAGAGGGAGAGACAGACTGATTGACAGAGACAGAGATGACTTTAATGTATCAGAATAGCCGTATAATAGAGGAGAGCATATTAAAATTCCATTCGTCTTTCTTCCTCATGTTCATTCCGCCTTATTCATCAGATAAAAAATTCATCAATTATTAGTCTGATAATAAAGGGATTGTGTACCTCAGTGAATGCAGCATTAGGGCACAAAATACATAAAAAAAACTGTGAGCCTTTGTGAATTTTTACACTTTTGTTTGTGGTGCTTGAAAAAGAATAATTGGACAAAGAAAAGGTGCCATTTTCTTATTAATTCTTACCTTCAGCAAATGTGTTTGTCTGCATGTGTGCTTTTTCTTTGTGTTGTCTTTTTTCTTATCATACTGCTTGATATGAAGAGAGTCGTCCCTGCGCTCCTCTGGTTTTGTGCCAGTTGTACCAGCGCTAGCTTCCTGTTGCTGGCAGAGCAGAGTATAGCAGAGTAGACTTGGAGGGTCGAATCGGGCTAATGAAGTTGTCAGAGGCGTGTAGCATCGAGGCTGATGGGAGGGCCTGCCAGGCAGCCAATAGTGAGGCTGCGTCTGTGATCAGCCGAGCATGATGGGAGACCACCCTGCGCAGCGAGTGCTGAGGCCCGGCACAGCCTCCAGATCAAAGAGCTGGCCCTCTAATACACCAGCAATTAGAAGGATGCTGCAGCCTAACGCTCACACACAAGCAGAAATTAGTATGCACACACTCAAGTGACACCTCGATATATGCAAATGTAAACAAAAACAATTGTGTACTGATGTATACACTTAAAATCTGCAGTTGCATACTTAAGAACTAATAACAATATAACTCAAATGCAGCGACATGCACAGAGTGACTGAGGATGAAGTAAAAAGGGAATTAAAAAGAAAAAAAAAAAGCAGTTTCAGTTTTGTGTAGATATCTTTATCTTTAGCCTTTCATTCATGTCTTCAGTCCCTTTTGCGCTCTCTAGCAGCAGTTCTGTTTCCCTCTTCCAGGTCCATGCCTCTCTCTTCTCTTCCTCCATCTCCTCTCTTTCTCTTTGTTGCCCTCCTTTAGTTAAGATATCTCATTAATAACCACTTCTCTTGCCTGCCTCCTGTTAGCCTCCGGTGTTAGCTTGCTGCTCGCTCTCTCGCCCCGCCGCCTCTCTGTCTTTCCTCCCTTTCCTCTCCTCTGCTCTCTCCTCTGCTCTCTGCTCTGCCCAGGGTTCTTGTTTGAAATTCAAGAGTGGTGCAGTGAGACTGCAATAACCTACATACAGATCCCTCTCTCTCTTTCTCTCTCTCTTATTCTTGTTTTCTTTCTCTCTGTCTTACTTTCTCATTTCTCTCTCTCTCTCATTTATTCCACCATCAGTTTTTTTTTCTTTTTAACAACTAATATCTTTCACCCCTGCCACGCTCCAGTGTATTTTTGAATACAATATATATTATTAAAGATTTAATGTATGTACATGCATAAAAAACACTAATGAATATCTTTATATTTCATTTTTTTGCTTCATCCCACTTTACAAACATCTCATCATGTCAGTCTGAGAGAATGGTGCACTTTTTCATGAGTTCTTTTATTTCTCTCACCGCTACAGGAACCGATGAGAGGGTTCTTGATGTCAAATTGTTCTCTGTTTACCATTGGTTAATTTAAAATGCTGATGCGTCCTACCTCCACCTTGCCTTGTTCCTCATTCTGCACCATCCTGCTGTGCGTCCCTGTGGCCCTGCGTGTTCGCGTGTGTATGTGCGTATACGCAAGTGTGTGACGCTGGAGGCGCAACTCCTGTATGCCCCGCTGACTTCTTGGTGAACTCCTCTCCTGCAGATTAAAATAAAGACAAGGAGAGGAGGAGGCCAGATGAGAAGAACAAAGTTTGTGTGTGTGTGTGTGTGTGTGTGTGTGTGTGTGTGTGTGTGTGTGTGTGTGTGTGTGTGTGTGTGTGCACGAACAAGCTGGGGGTGTCTGTGTGTTTATTAGAGGGGTGGGTGTGTTAGCATGAATGCACACATGTGCTGGTGTCTGTCTGCGTGCGTGCGTGCGTGCGTGCTTGTGTGTAGTTTGTGTGAAGTTTCTTGTGCTTTTATTTGTGTAGGGAAGTGACATATGTTGGCAGTGGGTGGCAGTGCAGGAAAAGCAAGCTGGCTCGCTGTTGGAGGACCTGAGTCACAACGTTGAGGGGCAAAATCCTGTCCTTCTTATGCTGCGCTTGGAAAGACGCTGATGTCCATCACTCCCTTCTTTAAAAAACTAAAGTCGCCCTTTCATGACAGCAAGGACATTCTGCTTTTGCTTTTCTCTGGTAGTCTCACCACTCGCTAATCAGTTGATTATATGCCAACTGAAACAACTTAAAGGCGGTTCATACAACATGAAGTTGACAATCATTCTGTAGCTATTGTAGGTGTGTGGTTTGAACTAGAGTCATGATTTCTACACAGATTGAGAGGCCATAACTCCATCTGTATCTGTATTTGTGTGTGAGTGTGCATACATGCACTAACCTGATTAACCCTGATTGATCCACATTAAAAGTCTCTTCAGTGTTACTTAAGGCAAGAGATGCTCATTTTTATCCGTTTCATGTCCAGGATTAATAATACACGCAAAGTACTTCTACAGATGTGGTCGATTTAAATATGCGTGCTTAACTTCGCAGCAAGATCCTCAAAGTTAGTCAAATTAGACAGTTTAAGGCTCAAAGCTTAGGGCGGTGTACTTTTTATAGCCGGGGAGGTGCTGCAAAATGAGAGCGAAAGGCGAATGATTACTTGGCATGGATCTACACATGGGGTCAGAATATGGGTTTAAATGTTGCCGCGCTTACTCTCTAAGGGAGTTTTGTGTGTGTATAACAGAAGAAAAAAAAAAGAGAGGCAGGGAGGGAGGGAGAAGGGCAGATGTTATATTGATGGCACGCCACGCTTCTCTTCTCTGTCCTGAATAATCATGATCCTGAGCTGATGGGATGCTGCTTCAAAAAGATGAGAGTATGCGTGAACTGTGGATGAACTGGAACCTGCATATGAACCAAGGCTGGTGATAGCCCAGCCCAGCAGCCATCCCTGTTCCCCAGCCGGGGAATTCCTAAACCGGATTGATGCTGATATCGACCGGAGGGGGAGTTTTGGGGGGAATTTAGAGCACTTTTTTATCTCCTTAGATGCAAGCACATGTTATGAAATTGTTGGTTTGATGTCAATTAGATTAAAAAAATGATTGTTTGCTTTTTTGTGCATTTGGCTGTTTTTGTGTGTGTGATGCGGACGAGAGACAGACAGACAGACAGCAAGAGAGAGAGAGAGCGAGAGGGAGAGTGAGAATAAGGGAGAGATTCGGTCAGGCTGGGCTGGCAGGTGAGCAGACGTTTGCTCCAGGCTTCTATGCTACCTTTTGATACAACAGGCTTTGTGGAACAGACATGCTTTTCCTCTTTTTTCCTCTCTCTCTCTCTCTCTCTCTGTCCTCTCTCTAAAACTGTCACTGTCTGCATGTAATCTCTTTAGGGCTTTTATCATTTCCCTGCCTCAGATCTCGCCGTTCTTATGGTTGTGTTTTTCTGAATAATATGAAACTTGAGTGACGGATCCTAGGACAGATGTGTGAAGAGCAGGGACTGTTGTACCACATCAGACAGATGGGTGGCAGTATACTGTCAGGCTAGATCAACAATCTCTCTCTCCTCTCCCTCTCTCCCCTTTGCGCCCCCCTCTCCCTTTGACTTAATTGGGCACCTTTTTGTTGTTCTATCTATCTATCTATCTATCTATCTATCTATCTATGAAAAAACACATTTTCATAAGATCATATCAAGTCATGGATTGAGCTGGATTTCTACTTTCATGGTCATCTTCAGCCCCCACCATCACACCTTTTTCATCATTCATCTTTTGTTACATCTCTACTCTCAATCTCCCCTCCAGGCTATCTCTCCATTCCTACCGACTCTTCCCTCATCTCCCCCTGCAGCTACTGCCTGCTTAAATGCTAAAACGCAGTGATGTTAGCACTTGTTAGCGCAGACGTGGCTATTCATTCCTCTGTGTCCGATATAAGGTCTATAAAAGAGCGGATGGATAAGAAATTGTAGCGCTGCATACCAGCTGTGACTCAGTACCATCAACTTAAAAATGATGTGAGCAGATAAATGCACACAGATACAGACACACACACACACACACACACATACGCATACGTAGTGTTTGCCCAGATCAAGGCCGTGGCTCTGAGGGACTAGAGGGAGATCAGGCACACAGAGCCTATGGAAATAGACGGCTTTGTCATCGAAACACCCACCACTCTTCCCCTGAGACACACTACTGTGGTGGTGTCCTCAGCTCGCAGACTTTGTTCTTCTTCTTTTCCATCCTCTTGTTCTGTAACCTGCATCTGACATGCAAACACACACACACACAACCTGCTCTCCCTCCTTTCCCATCTTCCTTTTATTACGTCCTTAAGCTAAGTAGCATTTACTCTGAAAGTGGTGGTCAGTTTCAGCAACAGTTACACCTGCCTGTATTCTCCTTTAGTTTGCCTTCACTTACTTTTAGTTAGAACTTTGCAGTTTACAAATGAATCTTTCTTTCATTCTGTTTGATTATTGACTCAGTGACATTTTAAACTTTTCTATTCCTTATATTCCCTGTTGTTAGCCAGTTAGTGGATGTTGATAGTCATGTATTTAGTTCTCGAAAATAACAACAAAGTCTGAGCATTAAATTTTAACTTTGTAGACTATATGGTGTCTTTCTGTCTCTATTTCTTGTTTTTATAACCACCTCTTTTTTTATTTGGCTCAGCGTCGTACTGTGGTGAGCACTCAGAATCTGTGTATTGTGAGTCTGCAGCAAAAGGAAGGATTATTAACCAACTGTTTGCTGTATCACTCTGACAACTGTCCAGGATTCGATACTACTTAGTGTAAATGTACTGAAAAGCTTGTCACTGTATTTATCTTACACCACAGTGTTTAATATGTGTTTCTTTTGCATTCTTTTTTGCTTTTTGATGTGCCAAAATGTATTATATCAGGTATTATATGTTTGGACGTTTAGAAAGGAATGTTTTTCTTCACAAAGATTTTATGATACACTACGTTGCATAACACAGTAAAAAAAAAAAATCTGTTAAAGTTTCTATCTATCTATCTATCAACAGGCCAGGGTTCCTTTCCTAAGATATTCATCCATCCTGCAGCTGAATGAGCAAGGAAACAAAAAGCTTGTCTTTTGTGTTTTATTTACTCTTCTTTACACACTATTTGCCTCGACCCTGTTCTCTCATTTCTGTAAATGCAGTGTATTCGACAGTTATTTTCATTCCCTATCCGCCCTGTCGTTATTTCTTCCTTATTTTTTCCTTGAAGCTTTGGAGCAAAGCAATTGTGTGAAATGTTTAAGCCTCAGTGTGGGTTAGATGAAAATAACGGAAAGTAAACCACAAAGTCACGACTGTTACTGGGCATGTGGAGACTGTCGTTTCTGTCTTTCACTCGTGTCTCTTTCTCGCCCTGGCAATGTTAGCAAACCCACCTTAGGCCTGCATCATAAGCAGATTATGAGTAATTGTAAGTGTGCATGTTTTTTAAAGGGGGGTGGTGCGAGGGTGAATGAAGGGTCCCTCCCCCTATCAAGTTGCTTTGCCTTGCCTGCTTGCCGCCCCACTGAGCTGGGGTTTGATTCTGGCAGTGGCAGCTCTGTCAGAGATCAAAATGGGCACTCCCCCTGTTGCATTCTCTCCCTCCCAGGAGCACCTATGTGGGTGAGAGGACAGGTCCTGTGCTTGCACACATGCTGGTAATTGTAAGTACATATGCATAAACACACACAGCAGCGTCCTACCTTCCACTGTGTTACCAAGCAGAGAGTAATATACATATTTGAACTCGATGCAGCAGGAGGAGGTGTTACAGCTTGCTTATTTCTTATATGCATTTATGTTAGCACAGATCTATTTTCTTGAATAAAAGTTAGGTAGCAGCCCCGTGTCCTATTTCTCCTCATCCCTCTCCTTCTGTTTTTCCATCCACGCATTCCCACCCCACACCTGAGACAGTGCCGTGCCCAAGTTGACCACATGTTTGCAGGGTCAGCCAGAGTATCTGGGTGAGAGCCAGCCCGCTGAGAGCCAGGACAGGCCAGGGTTTGGTTTGACCAGCAACGGGTCCTGGAGTGTGGGCAGACTGAGATAGAGGTGGGGGTGGTACTGAAGCTCTTGCATCCTGCAGATTAGAGTGATACACCATCTACGCACACACAGGATGGGCTTTTCAACATAACGCACTACCCTGGCCATGACTGCCTGAACTAAGGAAGTATGTGTTACAAGTGTGCAAGTGTGTGTGTGTGTGTGTGTATGGGGGGGTGACAACATCAGAAAGAGGCACTTTTTTTTTCTGATGGGTAATCGCAGCATAAACTTTTCACCCCGCTTTCTCATGTGATCTGACTAAAACAGCATTCTGCGGAAAACGCATGCACCTTACACCTGTGTGTGTGTGTGTGCGTGTGCGTGAGTGTGTGTGCAGCAGCTTGTGTGAGTTTCAGAGCTAATAGCAATAAGAGCGGTGGACTGTGGATTACCTGTAGTTGAGACAATTATCTTTTCACCAGTCAATTCAAGGTCAGTTTTACAAACCCATTTACTTGCCAGCAAGTATGCTTCATTCAGTGTCTGAATGAAAGCGCTGTTTCCAACATATCAGTTCATGACGTTTTGTTATTGTTTTTCGTACTGAATCATTTTTTATTCATGTATGTTGTTCTGTTTTTGTACTGACTTGCATAATGTATATTTTTCTGGAGAAGAGTAGTAGGTTGCTTCTCAGTTTTTGTATGCCAACCGCTGCAGTCACACGGGCTCTCGTGTGTGTGTGTGTGTGTGTGTCTTCTTTGAGTTTGTTGCTCTGCCTAATAGCCCTGGCAAGTGAATGAGCCCTGATGTTTGGAGCTTATTTAATAGGCAATGCGCGTGCATGTGTCTGCGCTTGTGTGTGCTCAGTCTTTAGCAGTGTGCCACGTCTCAAGCCCCTTATTCTTGGATAATTGTGCTGCAAGTCCTCAGCCTCCCCTTTAGCCTGAAAACCAAGCTCATTGCGGCCCCCAAAGAGCCCCCTGACAAGGTAGAGAAAAAAAATCCCAAGTTGTCCTTGTGCATAAAAGTAGATTCTACTCTCCAACACCTTTTCAAATTAATATTTGTGATGGGCGCCATTCTGCCAGCCCCAGTTTCTGTTCCCCGCCTTTGTTCCTGCGTTTGATGTAATGGAGGCAAGGACAAAGAGGAGAGCAGGCAGAGTGTGTGAAAATGGTAGTTAAGTGGGCTTAAGGGCTCCTTCAGTACCTTCTGAAAGGCCTGGACCCTGAATAGGACCCTCGCACTGCTAAGCTGTAGTGCAGTAAACAAGACAGGTCCAGCACAAAGGTGCGTCTCAAATGAGCACAGACACCCTCCTCCTCTTTCGCCTCACCCCATCTCACCCCGACCTCCCACCCAAAGCTGACATCTGGCCAATCCCAAGATCTGTCTGAGTCCTCGCTCATTCCCCTCCCCTTTTATTCCCCCTTCATTTTTTTGCTCTCCTTCATATCTTTTCTCTTGTTCTTTAGTGTTCTCTCTGCACTCTCTTCTGGTGTGTGTGTTTGTGTTTTGTTGTCCCGGTCCCGGCTGGACGGCTTGCTCCCCCTAGCCAGCCTTGTCCCCAGTGCTTGGGCGGTTCGACTCTTTTGTTTAGTTAATTGCAATGAGTATAATGTACTAGTCTCTCGGAGGTCCACGAAAGACAATTAGACAATCCCAAGAATTTAATGAGACACCACCAGCCCCAATCCCCCATACTCTCCTTTGAGAAACACCCTGCTCTCCGTTGGCACCGAGTGTGATGTAGTGAGGAGGGGGTTGCGTTGCAGGTCGCCTGTCTGTGTCTGTTTGTGTGTTTACCAGATTGTTGGTCTGCCCATCAGAGAAATCACCAGAGAGAAAAGACCCAGAGAGATAAAACAGAAAGAAAAAAAAAACCCAAACAAAATAAAGTATTCTGTCTAGATTTTAATTCTGCATTTATATGGCACATTTCCAGGACTGGTTCCACCATGGGATTCCCATCTGAAGAATTGCTCTTCCCAGCCAGGACAGACTTCCCGGGAATGTCCGTGTAATTATTAAGAGCGTTTATCCTGTTCACCCAGTGAAGGGACGGAGCACTTGACAGTGTCATCCCCGAAAGGAAGAGGGATGGCTGGGGGGCCTGGGTGATAGACGAAACCCTGGGTGGCCCTTTAAGGACTTCTCCTCACTCCTTTCTCTCACTCTCTCTCTCTTTTCTGTCTCTATTATTTCTCCCATGGTGTTCCCTTTCTCTGTCTCTTTTTCTGTCATACATTCTATCGTCAACTCCTTTCTAAGACCTCTCTCTGGATCATGCCAAGATAAAGCCAGCCTTTAAAACAGAGGAAATATCCATAAGTGATTCATTATATCGCTCTTCACCTCGCATGGGGATTAATTAATAATATCACTCTAGGATTGTCAAGTGCCTATAATTCACAACCTTAAAACCTACACTTGTACCGTGTCATGAAGGAAAGAGTTTTTTTTCTCATATTCCTTTTGTTTTCCTCTTCTCTCCTCCATTTCTCTCATTCTTTCATTCCTGTGCTTTTTTTCTCCCTGGCTAATCATGGTGTTACAACAAAAGACGGGGCTCCATTATTGCATGTGTGCGTCCCAGAAGAAAGGAAATGAGAACGGGACAGAGGGTGGCCGTGGCCTGACACTGCACTATTAATCTTCCAGTAAAGCCTTGTCAGGCAGAAACGGACACAAATGGATCACTCCCATTAACTGAGGGAGTGTAGGTAAGGGCTTTAACAAGCGTTTACCAGAGTCCATTTTCTCACTAATGAAGAGGGGGAATACGCGACCTCCCAGCCAAACCTGCCAGTCCACACTTAAAGGTTTGGATGGAGGAGAAAAGGAGGGAGGAAGAAGAGCCGGAGGAGGAGAGAAGAAGAGAATATGGATAAAAAGCTCTGCTCGCAGTGCTGACAAGTTGTATCAGGCATGGTGAGAGGTTAAGGCTTCGGCCACATTACTGCTCACCCTCCATCCCCTATGGCAGAGAAATGCCTCTGCCAAGAGACAGCCATATTCTTCTTTTCAAGACCTGTGAACCATAGTCCAAAAAACCACAGCAGGCCTCACCCTGATGCGGGGAAAAATGATCAAAATTAGATACATCTCACGCCTCCGAAAAATCCTGCACTTAACTATTGTCTAACCCTTTCCTCATATGACCACAGTAGATTCACACACACATGCACACACACAGTTTGTCCTGTGTTCAGTTTCTGTAATAGATATTCATGCCAAAGGGCGCACAGTTGTTCATTCTTTGACACCCCAATCTTTTGGGAGAAAGACAGAGGGCCGCTCTGGTACAGTAGGTGTCATCTCATAAGGGGTTTGCATTTATGCGCTATGTTTTAAACATGTGTCTGTCATCTTCCCGAGCTGTCTCCCGAGCTGTCATGTCTGTGGCCAGAGTTCTGTCCACACAGCTCTGAAACCTGCTGGTACTGTGGCACGGCTCTCCGGGATGTCTCTGCATCGCAACCGCACTCCCAGAGGGGTGTGTGCGTGCCTGTGGTTTTGTGTGTATTAAATATATATATATATGTGTGCCGGGTGTGTGTTTTGTTTCTGTGAGTTAGCAGGGGGAGACTTGGACGTTGAATTTCTAATGCATGATGTCCCTTGTCCCTTGACACGAGCTGGATGGGCAAGTGATGGTTTTTGAAAAGCCACATGATAATGAGAGTTGTGCTGGAAACATATCAAGGATCAAGCTGTGTTGGCTTAGTGTAATTCATCACCGCGTCTCCAGATGTCAAAGTGTAGTTCAAGTCAGTGAACGTGCAAACAGATACTTAAATAATCACACAGTTTCAGTTGCATCGGTTTGTCGTTAATGGATCTTCCGGTTACTTTATTTACTCACTGTGGCTCTCTCCAAAATGCATGTCATGTACTGAATGATTGTCTTTGCTTGTCCTTCCCCCCAGCCATGACACCCATGTGTGAAACCCTCTGGATAGGTTAGTTGTGCATCAAATTGTTGATAAGGCAGTAATATCACTAGATGGATACATTTGGCTGTTGTTTTCTTCTGTGTCAAGCGGCTGTTAACAATGAGACCAGTTTCCCGACCGTGGCCAGATCAGTGGAGCTAGCGTCATTAAAGAGATAGCAGCACACACTGACCTGAGTGATACCAAAGAGTGAGCAAGAGAAGCAGAGGAAGAGAGGCGAGGCCCAGCGCGTTTGTCTGTTATCACTGCCACTGTGTTCCACAGGCTCCCAGGGGAAACTACGAGACGAGAGGAAGACTTCACCTTCCTCCTCGCAGACACCCCCCCACCCAACCCGCCCCGTCTTCCCTAGCACTCCCGCTCCTCAGCAGCCCCCCACCCGCCCCCCACGCCCCAAACATTTTTAATTATATCTTCTCCCAAGTACTGCGGCTCAGTAACCAAGGAGCTGACATTGATGCATGTGCTGATAAATCCGCAAACACTGGAAACAAGATTAACAAAGATTTTGAGGAAAGGGTGACAGCTAATTTTGCGCAATGGTCGGCGCCTCATTCAAGAGTGATGTTTTTGATAGAGCGAGCCACGCCTGAGAATTCATGCTCCAACAGGGGAGGAGGAGGGGGGGGCACGAACATAGCGTGAGGAGTTCCGCGGCATTTGCACTTTTTAAATTGTTCTTTTTTTCTAATCTTTTCCCTCTCTCCCTCACTCCGGTCGTCTGTCCCAGTCCTTCATCCCCCCTACTGAGCATTTTGCTTCTTTGGGGGTTTTTTTCATCTTGCTGATTGCGTACCCATAACTTCACATAACATATTCACACTCAACATAATGAGATAATTCACTTTACTAGATTGTCAACACATTTTGCCACACATGCCATACTTCATATTACTAGATTAACTTATTATTAACCTAATATGATAGTGTAAATTTTTTCATTTTCTGTTATTTCCCCAAATAAGACAACTTGTCCAGTGATGAGCCAAAGAAATAACTTCAGCTTCTTCATCCGTCTGTGAGCATTAATTTGTGTGTGTGTGTCAGTGTGTATATGTGCCAGTCTAATCAGTGTGATCTAATCAGTGTGTATTGTGGAGTCTGTGACATGCCACTCCAGGCCCGTGGTCCTGTCTCTGAACTGGCTCTCAACCCACTGAGACACCGATACACACTCCTCCGAGAGAGATATCAGTCTGCCTCATCACCCACATCCAGACACACACACACACACACACACACACACACACACACACACATACTGGGAGAGAGAACGAGATAACAATCATACTTCCACAGCTGATTCCCTATTTTCTCATTGAAAAAGCCACAGCATTCTACCTCCTGCTTTTCTCTTTCTCCTCTCTGCAGCCAATTTCAGGTCTATACAGTAGAAACATCTTGTAGATTTCTTTTGTTCTTATTTCATGCCTCTTTCTTTTTTTCCTCTTCCCTTTTTTCCACCTCTTTATGTGATGTCTCCCTTCTCAGAATCGCCTCCCCTGTCTGTAGGCAGCTGACAGCTTCTTTCACTTTTCTTTGTCAATTTCTCCTTCTCCCTCTCTCTCTGTCTCTCTAGCTCTCTTTTTCATCTGTCCCCCCCTCTCCCTCCTCCATCTGCTTTCGCTTTTGTTTGCCCGGCCCCTCTCCCATCCCAACTTGATAATGAGGAATGCGGTGTGACCCTGACCTCCATCGGCCCTGCAACCACCTCCGACCCCTCCAGGTGACCTCCGGTCCCTGTTTTGACAGCTTGATTAATTACAGAGTGTTATGATTTATGAGAAAAGCAGTATGTAAAAATAATAGACAACAGGTGGTCTTAAAAAAAAAGTAGTAGATTTGAAAGAGCTTCTAGTAAAGATTGTGGTAGCGGTGGGGTTGAGGGGGTTGGTCTGTGTGTGAGAGAGAGCTAAAGAGAGAGGATGTGTTTTACAGCCGCTTTCCATGGTAAATTGCTTTCAACCGTTTTTGAAGGCTACATCGGGTTAATAGGAAAATGTCTATTGCTCCATGCATGGTTTCCTTAGTTGCCACAGCACAGATTTCTCCACGTGTATTTGACCGTATGGCGAGAGGATGAAGGGGATTCCAACATACATGCGTAGCTCCATGTGTGTGCTGTGAAGCATAAGCCCAGCCATGTGGTAATGACACTATGGAAAATGTGCTGGAACACACAGACATATATGCAGACGCACACACAGATACACTATATTCTCCGCCACCTCTTTTCTAAGTTACATCCTGTGAAAATAAGCAGAGTAAATGGCAGGACAGGGCAGCCATAGTGTTTACCCTTCACACTTCAAACACAGCTTGTGATTGGCTGTGGCGACCTCCCCTGACTCATGGACCTGTGGTGCAGCTCCACTTAGAGAGAGGTTAGACTCTTGGACTGTTGCAGTGTGTGCGTGTTTGTCATCGTGGTTGTGTGTAAACTGTGGCCTTCAGATTTATAACCAGTTCTATGATTTTCGCCTGTTACACTCTCACGGTGTGCATCACCACAGCTGATAGAAATGAATATTTTACACATATAAGATAGCAAATTTCATCTCACGAAAGGTCACACTTAACATGAAATATCACACACCTCACCTCCTCATAGGAACAGTCAGCAGTGTCGACAGGACCACCAGTTCTCTCTGCGGCTCTTCCTCCTAGGTCACAATAACAGGGCAGGGGTGAAGGGATTCCTTTTTGACCTCTGACCCATGGAGGTCATAGTGGTCCTGTGATGTTCAGTAAGATTAATACCCTGGGTGCAACAGCATGGTCTCATTATTCACCAACACCATGCTGTTTACTGGTAGATGACACCCAACCCAGACACCTACACATTTTTCCAATGTGTCAGGTCAGAACCTGAATGTTGAGTTGAAAAATGCCGTGCTCTTTAATAATTTATGACGTCATTAGTTGCAAATTCTAATCTATTAAATTTTAATGGGATGTTATTTCTATTTTTACCATACAGATGTACTGTACATTGCAATCTACCGTGGCATACACATGTACTTGTGTGTATTATTTTTCCACTGTGATGGGTATGTTCCCTGGTCTGTGCATTCTCGTGCATACATGTGTTCATGTGTCTACAATGTTTAGATGTGTCCTGCCATTGACCCCGACTGGCTCAGTCTGTACATATGGCCATGCGTCTCGCACCCACCGTGTGTGTGTTCATGTGTGTTAACGCACTAACTACCTGTCCAGATGGTGAAGTAGAAACATTCATCGACAGCGCTCTTTAAGAATTCACATAGTGATGGAATTTCTTTACTTCATTGTCAAACTTAAAGGCGCACTCACTTCCTTTTTGGTCTCATTTAGGGGCATTGCTGGATATTTCACTGTCATTGCCGAGGTCACATGCCTTATTTTTGTCCAGTCTTGTTCAGAAATGAGATTTTGAATAGCAGCCAAATACTTCTTTATAATCATAATCATTATAATCATCATCTTCATGTAGCACCATAACCCTTCCTTCCTAGGCCCATTGAACTCAGGATTTGTAGTCTTCCTTCCTTCCGTGCACAGTTATTAGTGGCCTTGAGGAGGGGTTGCTCCTGGGATGCCTCCACTCCTCCTGTCTTCCCTCTTTTTTTTTTTGTGGCTTCTCTGCCTCCCCCTCTCTGTTCACCTCTCTCCCTGATTTATACATTAAATAGTTAGGCAGGAGGGCAGGGAGACACCTATCATTCCATGATCTATATCTCTCTGTGCCCTCATTAAAAATACATGTGTATGCTTAGGGGAGACAATATAGAATATATAAATCAAAATGCTAACGGCGTCAGAATAAGCCTCCTGTATTTATTTCCCCATAGCTTTCCCTCTGTGGGCTGAGGGCTCTTCCTGCTCACTGGATTTCCTTCTCTGAGTATGTGGCAAGCGCATGTTTGCCATTAAAATTAAAGTATACTGGACATTTTAGTCATTTATTATGCAACTGATATGATAATCTGTCCAAGCAACATTGCTGGCTGAAACATGCTGTATTGTAATATTTTTTTAAAGTTTGTCTAATGGTTAAAATAAATAGATAATATAAAAAAGATACTGAAACTTTCAGAAACATTCAGATATTTGGGTTTCCGCTTAGTGGGGTATCTGGTGAGACAGCTCTAAAATATCAGTCGGTGAGTTTACATTCACAGTTGCGTCTTTGCGAATGACACGTTGTTAAAAAAAAAATTGACAAATGACTTGTGTAACATTTACTTGCACAATCGATAGCTCTGACAATTTCCACCTGGACGGTGATTAATGCTACATCCACCCCCAATCTAGCAACCCCCACCCCCACCCCTGCACCTCCCTCTGTGTGTGTCGTGCTGAGAGCAGATGAAGCAGGCCTCCAAACTCTGTGTGTGTCACCAAACGTGTGTGTGTGCTTGTGTGTGTGTGTTTATGTGGCAGTGCCCGTCCAGACACTCTTGATCAGCCATTGAGAATGGATAGCGGCTGAGCACATTCACAGATTCACAGACGACAAGTATTGTAAATAATTGACACGTAAACTGGCTTTGGCATTGCACAGAGTGAGTTACTCCACAGTGCCTGTGCGGGTGTCTTTATGTCTATCCTTTCACTGAGGTGCTCAAAATAGACAGATCGGGAAGAGCGAGACAGGAAGAGAGAAATATAAAGTGAAACAGAGAGAAAGAAATGTAAATGCGTGCATAAAAAGAAGCTGAGGCATCAGGGATCAGAAGCTGTGCTATTCTCTTCACTTCCTCCACCCCACTGCTCCACTTTGAACTCATTTATAAATATTCAGCTCCACATATAAACAATATCCAAATGAGCCAAGACATCCATGCCAAGGTTAAAAACTCTGCTGCTTATTACAGACACAACTACTTGACTAGCTCAAAAGGTTACCCTCTTATTCTGACCTAAACTATTTGTGCTCATTAAGATCAAGAAAAAGACAATCATTACCGCTGAGTCTTATTTACTTTGACCAAATTAGTGTACGACTACATTAGTGGAGGCAAACAGCGAATACAGTCTTTGAACTCGAAGCGAAAAGTCGAATTTAGAGAAACGTAATTAAATGTGTACTCTTTATTAGAGGAGAAACCCATGCAGTGGGCGATTTGTTTAAAATTAACTCAGGGGGCAGATGGGGGGATGAAGCTTCAGTTTGTCTTACTTTTCCTGTGTAAACATTTGTGTTGGCTGTTCAATTGATTGCTTAAACATACAGGGATGTGGGGTTAAGCAGAGGATAAAAAAAGCAAGTTGAGCACATGTATCTCATGCTCATATGTATGTTTTACGATTTATGCCACTTGAACCTGGTCTTAACCTATGTTGTAATTTTATCCCGTTATCTTGCCATTTTTCTTTGAATCTATACGTATTGTTGCCTTTTTTTTAAAAGAAACTGAAAGATAATAATATTTAGTAACATTTACTTCTCCTCTGCAAGTACTTGCATGACCCCCTGGGTATTGCTAGTTATCAAGAGGATGATTGATTTTGTGCTGACAGGCTGATGACAATCCCGTCTCATCCCCTCTCACATCACCCCTAAGATCCGCACATGTCTTTTCATAGCCCCAGTGGTACAGTAAGTACTCTCCCACCCTTCTGCTCGCTGAGAAATGTAGCTGTGTATTTGTCGGGTATGGGGGGTCTCAGACTGGTGCTGTGTTGAAATGAGAAAGGGGGCACCGTGACTTAATCTGACATTACTGTGCGATCTGTGTGGTATCTCAGCCTCAGGGAGAGGAGGAGTGGGAAAAAGAGGGAGAGAGAGAGAGAGAGAGAGAGAGAGAGAGGGAGAGAGAAAAGATGAGGATCGGATGGATAAAGGGGCCCTGCATGCAAAAAAAAAAGCTCACGTCGAGACGGAGACAGACAAGGTCACACAGAGCAGGGTGGCCCTGACAGAGAGGGAGAGCGGGAGTGTATTTGTTATTACAGTATTTACCTTCCTTCTCAGCTGCTTCGTACCTCTTTATCGAGGAACAGTCTGTGTTCTTTCTGTCTCCTTCTTCCTGTTTTTTACATGTGTTTGATGTCGCTTCAGCCACTAATAAAATGCAAACAAATTGTGACGCCAACGCTTTGCTCTCGCTTATTTTCCAACTTAGCTTTTCTTCTCGGTCAGCCATTGTGCCTCGTTCAGATCTCAAACCCCAACTGTAGCCTGCAGACATGCCTCCTCCTCCTCCTCCTCCTCCTCCTCTTATTGGGTATGCCATGCTGGGTGACCCTTTCCCCCTTGTCAGTCAAGCCTGAGCAGCGAATCGGGAGCTGCATATTGCTGAAACAAGGAAGTCGAGCGACGGCTGTTGAGAAAAGGGAGCGCCGTTTGCCCTGATCCTAACAGCCCCCCAACAGAAAAACTAATAAAGTAAGCTGCCTGAGATCCAATTTCAATGGACACCTATAGACTGAACGCTAATTCTTGAAATGTAAGATGCACATGCACGGATACATAAATGCACTAAAATATAAGTGCAACGTGAAGCAAAGCATTTATATGCTCCTATTCAGCAAACAGCCACACATAAAACCTCAAATTCACGCAACCATACCATTCACTTTCCTCACTGCATGCACCCGTGACCGCTATCAGCCATGCTTTGTACCTGTCAAGTGCTGTCCTTTTCCCTGTGCCCAAAGCCCTGCTCACTACATGAGAGCTCTCACATCAAAGCTTCGCTGAGCTCCACACGCACAGATGAAACACCCTCTCACTCCGGCCGCCTCACTCCCCGCTCCCGCACATTAGACACATTTCATTTCATTACAACGCCATTGGAAAAATAGAGGTGCTGCTGTCTTAAAGGGACATCTTATTTACTCTCCCTCGCACTTGTGTACTCGCTCACGTGGGAGACACACAGCCACACACACACACACTGTCCGCTTTCTTATCAAATAATGCAACCGGAAGGGAAAATAGTGATCTTTTACCATCAAAGTTGTCGTGGACAAGCGGCATCTAATTTGAACGTAAAGAGGGCTCATCATTATCATCAAAGAGTATTGACAGTATTGTTAAGGCAGCACAGTGTGACTAACAAACAACGCTTTATATCATCTGTATATTATTTTATTAAATGTTGATGAATACGTTAGAACATTTGGGTTTTTAAAGAGCGTCACAATTTGTTGAGATTGAGCGATGACGGAGGAAGGGTTTCATCACGATGACGAGACAAGCCCTGGTTTCCGTAGCAGCAGCAGCCTTTGTTGTGCTATCTTATGCGGGACAGGCCGACAAAGGAGCGCTAAGGAGCGTCCGAAGCGGGGTGATGGGGGTCGGGGTGCCCCCCCTCAGAGGGGTCGGGGCGACCCTCTTGACCGCTGGCCCCAGGGCAGGGACTCAGTGTGGTAGTGGCACAGGGGCACCCACAGGGCATGGGAAGAGACTTAGCCTGCATACTGCAGCAGAAAGACAAGACTGACCCAACGCTAGAGGACCGTGTGTGTTTTTTTCATTTGAGGCGCTGTGTGTGTGTGTATAGGACAAAGGCAAAGTGACCCAATGTTAGCAATGTGTGTGAGAGAGATTTAGTGGTATAAAAAGCTGGGTGACCCAAGGTTTGCAATGTGCATTTGTGTAAGATTCACACTTTGACAGCACATCACAACACAAAGATCAGATTTAGCAGGTGTATCCAGTATGTGTGGGAGAGACTTAACAGTTAGCCAGAAACACAAAGACAGAATGACCTAACTCTACAAGGGTGTGTGGCAAGATGTATGGAGAGATTTAGCTGTCACAAACCAACGCAAGGACTCGGATGATGAACATTAGCTCTGTGGGAGAAATTTGTTCTGTGGGAATTTGGAAAAGCTTTGACATCGTGCTGTTTAATTTAAATATCATGTTTTTTTCCATTAAAACATTTCTTATTATTTATTTAGATGGGTTTGATATATACAATTAGACACAGTTATCATCTCTAAAAAGAAAAACAAGAATCACATTTATAAAAAAGCCTTTTTCTATTTAAATTTTTAAGATTATTTTTGAGACCTGTTAAAATAAAAATTCCCAGTTGCTTCGCTGTGCTCAGTCCACCAGGGCTTGACTCGTTGTAGTATATTTGGGTGATGGAGAGAAGAATAAGAGGAGGAAGTGTCTGGACAGGCAGAGCAGTGTTGTCCTGACACCAACACAGACCTCTCAGTGTTCAAATAAATGATAGTTTCCGACATAGAGGTGAACTCGGCGGCCCTGCTCCTCTAGACTAAGTACGCCGACGACACTGGTCCCCTTTACAGCAATGTCCTTCTGGGTGACTGGACAGCTGAAAGGGTTAGCACTGTTAGCTTGGTTAGGTGTGTTAGCCTCTCCAAAAGGAAAGGCCATAGGCTATAGGCCACTCAGGGTTAGCATAATGATGCTAAAGGCTAGGAACTGGGCCACTTGAGGTTACCAACAGCAGGCTTAAGGCCAGGAAGGGTTATTGACCAGTAAGGGTTAGGGTAAGAGCACTGAAGACTAAACATGGTTGTAGGCCACTCAAGGTTAGCACCAGAACACGGGGACCAGTTGCTAAACCATTAACTTTTGGCCTCATGAACCAGGATTAGGGGAAAGGAGGAATGCACACAAAGTGATGTGATGACGGTGAAGTGGAAGAGGCTTTTCCTGTTTTCTTTTTCTGTCATTCTGTCCTCCTGTCTGTGGGGAATATGTTGATAGTGCAGTGTTCGTTTTATTTTGTCATTATTTAGTTTTTTCCATGTAAGCTTTCTTATTTAAACTAAATTATTTATTGATTTTTAAATGTTTTTATGAATAGGCTGAACTGGTCTTGTCAGTTATTTTATCAGGCTGCCACCAGTGGGCAGTGGCACAAAGCTGGTGTGGATCTGGTTAGACTACATCTCTCTGTCTCTCCTTCCTTCTCTATCTATCTTTGTCTTATCATTTTGCTATCTATATCGCTCCTTTCTTCTTCTCACCCTTTCACCCCTCTCTGTGTCCTTCTGTTTCTTCTTCGCTCTTCTTCCCTCACCCGCTCCTTTTTTTAAAATTTTCATCAGGGGATCCATCTGTCTGAATGTACGTCTGTGCGTTTGAACTTTTGTATTTGAGTGCAAATGTCTCTGTGATGTCTGAAGGCTGAATTAAGTCGCCCTAATAGATCGTTATCCATAACCTCTCCTACTTCACTTTTTCTGCTTTACATACACATATGCACACACACACACACACACACACACACACACACACACACACACAGACTAATACAAATCTAGGTGTGCAGAAACATCATCTTGAATTCACAGGGTACCTAGAATTTGAATATGACAACGTGGACATGTTTTTTTTTTTTTTTTTTTGAAGTCATAAATCACTTGCTAAATTAAAGTTAGACTTACGGTGCCTTAAAGTAAAATGTAAAACTTTATTCCATCATCATGCAGATACTATTAGGTAGAAAGAAAACCTGAAATTAGAATTTCGAAAAACATTTGTTGAATTTTTTTAGTGGTGTTTAGAAGCTGATGTAATAGTAAAATCATTTTTCATGCATACTTTAAATGTAATCATGTCCAATTTTACTTACGTAACTTAAAATCTTAAGTGAATTATTTTTATATTAAGAAGTTTTGCGTTACAAATATGTCCGGCGAGGGAAGGAGAGCCTCGTATGAATTTAAAAAGAAGTGAGAATCAGACTAATTTCATAATCTGAATAAGTGAGAAAGTGTCATTTTGCCGTTGTCAACACACGGCAGGTGCTAAGGGAAGGGGTGTGTGGCAGGTTTGATGTCGATGGGCACAGGAGGGACACACACTCATGCTGCGTCAACGGAAGACAAGCACATTGTGTTAACACTTATTAGGGAAGAGGAGACGTGCCGGCTTGAGAAGATAGTGTGTGTCTGTGTGATGGAGATTTGCAGAGGAAACTGAACGTAACCGCATTTCTTAACTCCCTCTCACATCTCCTAAAGGTCTTTTTGTCAGCACTGATGTCTTTCGTACTCCTCAGTGTGTGTCTTTTGATTGTGTGTGTGTTTGCACAAGCATACACCCATAATTTTGTGTCTTGGGGTGTGTATGTGTATTCACAATGGGGGTTGTGTGCAAAAAGCACAACCAAAGTGAAACAGGAATCCATCCATTTCCTGCTTTAGTTTCAGAGTGCTTAGGACAATAAACACAGTTAATTAAAATGGCTTCCAAGTTGAAGAAGTCACCAAAGGCTACAAGAAAACTTCCTTTTCTCTACAATACATTTCCCGTCTGCCGTTTTTTCTTATTATAAGTTTCTTTTCTCTTACATTTTCCTCTTTTTTAACACGTCTTTGCATTGCTGGCATTTTGAAGCAGTGCACTGATTATTATTTATATTAATTCAAATGTTGTTTTCATCTGAAAACTTTCTCAGCTCAAAATATTTTTTCTATAGTGCCATCTGTAGAAGTTTCAAGTCACATACAGAACACATGCACATACACAGATATGTATGCGGTTGTGGCTAACTCTTTCGTTGAGTGATGGTGGGATCGATTGGGTTTGATATTAAGTGACACATGGCCTTTGGAGTCACTAAATGCTACTCACCGACTGAAACCACTGTCGCTGAATTCCAATCCCCCAGTTACTCCTCAGGCTTCTCCCTGCATTGACACTCTCTCCTCTGTCTCTTTCTCTGCCATTTCTTTCAGCTTGGATTTGCATCTTTCCCCCAGTCATCTCACAATCTGTGTCTTTTAAGTGTCCCCGCGGTATTATTTGCTAATAGATATCCACCACCGAGCTCTTTCCTAAACACCATGAGCCATAGCCAGATCTAGACTGAGCAGGAAAGTTTCTGAGCTTCAGTGTAGCATAATCATGTGGTGTTATATCAACTTTCCTTTGTAGGTTTAACAAAGTTAATATTGTCTTTTTTCTGAAAGTAAAAAAAAGAAAAAACGACAAAAATTGCAATTTTTAGGTTTAATAAAGGTTTTAGTTTGCATTTTCAAAAGTAAAGAAAAATCTTGATTAAAAAGGAAAAACAATCTCCCTTTGTGCTTGTTTAATATAAAATTTTCTACAGATTTCTCTCTCATACACACACATATCTGTCGTGCTTTGTACCTGAAGATACGTTTGTTTTAATTATATCCTCTAGAGTCTCCTCTCCTTTATTTTCCTCCTCTTTTTTGATACATTTTGTCTTCTCAACTTGGTATTTTTTTTG